>JBBPJV010000084.1:0-48441 GCA_038088915.1 Sutorius aff. eximius
CCCGGTTCTGGGGCGAGCGAGACGATGTGCAGCCGACCGTTGCCCACCAGACCGAAATTAGCAGCAGACGCAAGCGCGATGCGCGCGTTATGGAAGGGGGACCAGGCGATGGAATAGTGAGCAAAGCCTGGCGTCTGTAACACAGCAGGAGGTCCTCGCGAAACGTTCATTCGTCGTCGTCGATATCGACCTTGCGCGATTGCTCCCGAGCCTGCACGAGGACCCGGCTATTGCGTTCGACCCGACCCCTTTGATGTCACAAGATATCACTCTTTGGATGCGGATTTCTGTCCCTACAATCCCTCGTGTCGTCTCCTCGACCAATCCTATCTCGGCCACCGCAGCGGTAGAGCGCATCACGTCTTTCCTCGCCTCGGGAAGCGTCGCCCTCCTAACAGGTGCTGGCGTCAGTGTCGACTCTGGCATCAGAGCATACCGGGGAAAAGACGGACGATATATGAACCCAAACTTCAAGTGCGTCTACCAAACGATTGTCATGCGTAATCTTATTCGAAACCAAGGCCAATTTTCGTATGACTGGTCCCGCTCGGTGTTTCCGCACGCCTAATGAATTCTAATAGTACCACGACCTCGTCGCGGATAATCCAACAGGACATGCGTTCAGGCGTGTATTTCTTTGCGTCGTCTGTCTTGAAGCGTCACTCATATGTCTCCTACCAAGTCCAGGCAGCGTTACTGGTGCGCACGCCATAACGCGACGTAAACGCAGGACATTCATACCTCGTTGCAGGCTTCGTTCATATCTCGGCTACCCCCCCGTCCGAGATGCACAACCGAATACCACTCACTACGCTCTCGCAGCCCTCCAACACACCGGTCACATCAACCATATAATCACCCAAAACGTAGATGGCCTTCACCGTAAAGCCGCCTCTGATCTCTGGGACGATACGCGCATGGACGAACGCATCCTGGAGCTCCACGGGACATTACACGTCAGTGTCTACTATCTACACCCTGCTGCGCTTCGAAATTTCTGATGGACGGTAGAGAGTACATTGTCAGTTCGGCCATGTCGTCGATAGAGACGTATTTCAGGACCGGTTGTCCGCCAGCAATCCCAAGTGGAAAGCGTTCGTCGACGAACTCGAAGCCACTGGAAAGAAGGTCCGGACTAATCCAGACGGTGATGTCCGCGCCGGAATTGAAGCTTGCAAAAACGGTCAGTGCTAATATGGGGGGGAGAACATAGGTCGAGTTGGAGGGCATCTCGTACGACGATTTCGTCGTCCCAGAATGTCCGGAATGTCTGGCACAAGGCCGACGTAATACCAATGTATGAGGTTCTCCCTGGCCAAACCACGGCGTGGCGTCAGAGGTTTCTAACACCCTTTTGAAAGCAAAAACCAGATGTCACCTTTTTTGGCGAATCAGTGCCCCAAACTGTCAAGAAACGCTCGTAAGCCTCCCATTCTCGACATCAAGCACCATCACTGACTCCCCGGCTCGTTTAGGTTCCGCGATGTAGAGCAATCTGACAAGCTATTCCTCATCGGGACTACCCTTGCGACTTTCTCAGCTTACCGGTAGGTGCACCTCACATCACGGGATCGCACGCATCGAAGCAGCCCTTGGTGCCTTTTCCAACAGATTGGTCAAACACGCGCTCGAACTTGGGAAGCCAGTACTACTCCTCAACGTTGGTCCGACCCGCGCGGACGGCCTTTTAGCAGTCGAGAAGATTGAGATTGCAACGTCACGCGTCATACGTGACTCTGTCAGAACTGTGCTGTACGTTTTTATTTTCCATTCCATCCAAAGTGGAGTACAGACAGTCACCTTGCAGGGGCAGCCGCGCCAGTGTCGATCCAGTCATTGTCAACATGCTGAACAATGGGATACATAAACCTCCATTAGATGATAGCGACCGATAGCAAGAGCAGCAACGGGGGGAAAGTGCCTGGTAATAGAGAGTGCCATAGAATGTATAAATTATTGCCCATATCCGAGCGAGTGTAAGAGGGAGAATCCTGGTGGTATATACAAGTTATATGAGTAGATATATTTTTTGATTTGATGCAAAACTAGGTAGCTTGAGGATGTGTTGAACATGACTACAAAAAAGGAGATGCTGTCAGTGAGGAAATATGGTTCCGAGAAACACATGAAAGTTAGACGTGGGGTAGAGTAGGATGGATGCGAAGCAACAACAGAGCGAAGACAATAACACCCAGGGGTGGTGGTGGAGGATAATATAAAACAGGTAGATTATGCCGATAACGAAGGGGTGTCTTGGTCGCGCGTGCCCGGATGGAGAATGAACCGTGGTGCCGGAAAACGCATTTCTATGGGGTCAACAAGGGAATCATCACGGGCATCATCATAGTCCTCCTGGTCGTCGGAAGTGGACGCGAAATTATTGTCGACTAACCACGTGGGTGGTCTGAGTTCGGACCAATTCCAATTTTGCCAGCGCTCGACGTTGGAAACATGCTTTGGTAAGGGACGTTGAGAGCGATGCAGGTAATCGAGAAAGGCAGAGTCTAGTTCACGTACAACAGCAGGCTTGGTAGACAGATCAAGGTCATCGATGTTCGGGGAGAGAGATCGCTCTCTAAAAACGTCAGAGGTGGCAGGACGATCATCGTCGGGCGTGAGCGGTGGTGGTGTCGCGTTGTCACCATCCGTATTCGAGGACGCAGCGGGGGACTGTTTGGCCGGAGAAGTATACTTGTAGTCAACCAAGAAAAGTATTAGCCACAAGCAGCACCAAACGGTGGGTACGTACGATGTCTTTGGGGGCCCGCCGAGCGGCGCGAGCCACTCCGACCGGTTTGCGAAGGCAGCGCTCTCGATGTTTCATCCAGTGAAACGGGTCATAAGAGCTTTTAGGAGAGAGCTTGATACGACTGCCACATCGCTTGCAAGTGACAAAGAGCGGACCGTGTACGTCCGCCATGGGGTCGTCGCGCAACTTCTTTTCGCGAGCGAGCTCAGCGGCGGTCCTCGGAGGGGCGTCCGCTCCGCTGGGGTTATGGGTTAGTGCGGGGGATGGAGTGGGTCGAGTAGACACTTGCGCTGTGAGGATTTTCATGAGGGAATCGTTGTTCGGTGACCCCCTAGAGTGAATCCCCGATGAGCGGATGCCAGGCTATCGCCAATAAATGGCCCACATGTTAGATGGCTTTTGGGGACTTTACGTCTGAGAGCGTCACCTCCCGACTTGTCTTGCCAGAAAAAACGCGCGGAAACAAAGTCGAGCGGGTCGCCCCCTCGGAAATTCCCGAATCCCGCATGGAGGAGGCGCTTCTATATGGACAGCCGAGAAATACAGATTGCACACTCTGAAACAAGATATTACGCTCCCCGACGTTTTACGTAGAGCCTAACCCTTCTCGGAACCCACGGGCAAATTCTTTCAATGGTTGTATCAGCAACCCAAGTAGAGTCGGCGTCGACCCCTCTGGAGGCCGGTACGTCTCTGTCCGTGCGCGGTTCGACGGGCGCTCACTCCCTGCCTCTTCTCCATCTTCCCGCTCCTCTTCACGGCGCCGTTTCGTACCGACCTTCACAGCAGTGGGGGAGCTTTCGGTAACCACAGTTGTTTCTGTCGAATTGCTGCTCGGGGCCTCCCCCACGGGTGTAGGTGATCGTGCAGACCTACCCACGGAAGCGTGCGAATGGGCACTCGAGCTGGAAGGGGGGGGGAACACCCGGGATCCATGCGGAGTAGATCCTTGCGGGGTAATTGGTGCAGGGGTCATTCTATCGTCATGAGTGAATTAGGCTAAACTGGCCAAGCGTGCGACTCGTTAAAAGCACTGACGGTATACACTTCTCCTTGTGTTCAGTCCATTTAGTTAGGTCATACTCCACCTCGCCCTCCAACGCCACCAACGTCTTGCAGGTACCACACTGTACATGTCTCGGTGAACATGACCTCACCTGTGGGTCGTTCAACAGGACAATCTTTCGCTCCGCAGTAGCAACTCTACTACCGGGACTGAAACTTGGCTTGGATGGGGTACGTCGGTTGTCTGGCGTGGATCCGTGGCATCGCTGGACGTGGCCCTGCCAGTTGGCCAAGGCATAGGTACTTGACATCGAGAGTTTGATCCACTTTTGACAATCTCGACACAGTACTCTGTGAGGCTCCACTTCCTGAACGTAGGGATCATTCCGAAGATAGGCTCGTCTCTGTTTGTCCGTTTTTCGTCCCGCCCTTCCAGGGGAAACAGATGGTGCCTCTGAATTTGCTTCTATCCGTGCAGCTTCCGTCTGTGCGACGCTGGTTGCTGAAGACGGCAAAATCAATGATTCTTCTTCTTTTACTTGAACTTCTATATTCGCTGATTCGGGTCTCTCTCTTGCGGTGTGTTAAACAGAACGAGGAGCCGAGTAGGCATATGCTCACTGTGTTGGTGCTGGTGGTGGGGAGGATGCGCGATCGCTCATGATAAGGAGTGGATGGGGTCAGGAAGAAGAACAATGGTGGGGATATACAAGGAATAAGGGACCAGGACAATCAAGTTCTGGGTGGACTTTGAGGTGGATAATGACGGCACCCACACATACCATTATGTCCAAATACGGCCAAACTCGATCGTTATCATAAGAGTCCCGACTATCACAATACGCAATACAAAGAAATGCACAATCGTTCTATCGGAAACAATCAGTGCTGAGCCCTATCGTGAAGGTGCACCAGGATCCTCCTACGAGGAGCTACCAGAAGAGTTGGTCTGTGCAGAGGATGGGTCATACCGTTCAGACGAAATATTTGGCTGAGGAACATCAATCTGAGGATCGATAACCGGAAAATACGGAACGCGGGGATAACCAGTCGATGGGCCCTCGCCAGGCCCATGAATGGCATGCTGTGCCGCAAGGATATGGTACGGTGACGGTCCATACGCATGAGGCGGGAACATTGCTGGCGGTACATTAGGGGGAGGCGGATGTGGAGCCATCGGTAGCGGCGGATGATTTGCGATATAAGGGTGCGGGGCACCAGAGGTCGTTTCCGTGGAGGATGATTGACCATTGCGGTGACCTGAACCATCTCCGTCGGACACATCTGCCTCTTGTACAGGTCGATGAGGGCATTCACCCTCGAACCCCTGCTGCACGCACGTCGCACAGACACGGTCGACGCACTGATACCCTTTCCGAACGCACGTCGTGCATGGCCTACATGCGCCAAAGATTATCGGATCAAGCGCGATCAGGCGCAACAACCACGTTACCTTACTCCATCACAACGTACTTTATCACGTCTGGATCTCGATGAGATATTAATATCAAGGCGGAAATCGAAAACCCTCACCTGCATGCCATACATGCCTGGAGCAACATGAGTCACATCGATAACAAACCGAATAGTAGAACGGGCTGACCGCTTTTACCCGTGTTCCGTGACCTCTCCCTTTCCTTTGGACGTTCACGCACTCCTTTCCTTGTTCGACGCACTCCTTGCAAGGCCGTGCGTCCTCGCATTTGCGGTTTTCCTGTCGACATCTTTCGCAGCGCAACTTGACGAGCTTCGGTCCCCGTCCAACATGGACACATTCTTCGCCTCGCGCAACACACCGCGAACAGGGTCGTTGATCATCACACTATGAAAATAAAATATAGGCCCCGACTGATAACACACGAACAGGGTACGACGACGCACCTTTTTATTATCTCGACGGCAATTCTGACAAGCCAGCTTGGCTCGTTCGCTCTTTTGGCGATTCCGAAGGACAAAGACGGGTGGGGCCACATCGGAACGCATCCCCGTCGTGATCTGCTCGTCGGCACAGTCTTGCTGCATTTCTCGACACCGCTGACATGGTTTACCACCTTCACAACGAACGCGCGCTTTGCGACAACTCTCGCATCCGTCGATACATTGATCGATGCTGTACCCTTTCTTGACACACGCGCCACAGGGCCTAGTTGATAAGGAACGAAACAGGATCAATGACAAGGCGATGTTCCAAGATGTGGGAATGCCTACTTGGCACCATCGCAACGAATTTTGTCGCGCCTGAGACAGGTCAGATTGAACGGCTTAGCAAGAGAGAGATGAGATTTACCTGCAGCTCGCGCAGGCCTTGGGATTTTGTATGATCAGCCGACGTCCGAAGGTGGAGAAGAGAGTCGGCAAACCTTGACGGCCCTTCTTGGCCATGCTGTCGTTATGATGTCGGAAACCGGGATCGGTGCTGGGTCATGGGGCGGCGGCTGGGAATCCATCCTCGACTTTTGGTGGTGGACAAAAGCAAACCTCACGTGGGAATTTCTCTCCTTTCTCATCCCTTTTGTGTCTTCAGTCAATAATTGTATTTATGCGAGTGCTTCGTCGAACACTGAACAACGGAGCATTGAGACTAGTGCACATAAGGGCAAATACGATGGGTAACTATGCAGGCATTAATTAAATGTGTGTGTGACGTTTATTGGTAGACGGCGACGTAGTTGATCACCCACTTGGCATCTACAATCACATTGAGCATAAAGCACAACAAAAACAAGGACGGTTAGCTCACCAACAAAGTTAGTCGCGTTCGCGACCATACTAGAACACGTCCCAGGGCAACCGGAACTGCTATATGCAGCTCCAGCCCAGTTGCCGCAGACGGTAGTATCGATGATCATCGAGTGTTCGTAAAAGTTGGCAGAAATGTCGCACGAGGTAGAGCTCCAGTGACCAGATGGGGTACCCCAGTTCGCGGGCGTAGGCGATTTGTTGTTAATATCCATAGGGATGTTTGCACGTGCAAAGTGCCACATGGACATGCCAGCTTCTAGGTCCCATAAAAGCGCAAAGACACCACCATTCGCACCGTTGAACCCATAACCGAACGAAGTAGAATTAGTGTCGCTAATTCCACACCCTGCGTCGGCGGTTTGCGTGCTGTAGCAGTTCGTACCAAGGACGTTGCCACTGAATGCGGTTGTGGTGGGGGCGTTGTCGAGTGTGCAGGCGTTCGATGTCCCACTGTGGAGAGTCATCTGGTTGTACGGCTGACTATTGACGCCTTCCACGATATCGATCTCTCCAGCTTGAGGCCAGTTAGGTCCATTAGTCTGTACTCAAGACTCTTTGGTTGGACACTGCCTCCAAGCAAATAGTGAATGACCCACCCAGAAGCTGGGCCATGTACCACAGCCAACAGGCATGGCAGCGGCATCCAAAATGAATAGACCACCCGTGTAGTTCTTATTCGACGTAAGACGAACACTGCCAATATTGATTAATCGATCAACACGCGGCGCGGCGAATGCGAACGTCTCACGAATTACGACTTCCACCAGTGGCGACAGTGCTTGTTGAGTCGACGGCAAGCACAGTGGAGTTATCGCAATCGTCTACGTATGCAAGTCCATTGGCAGTTGCATCCTGCATGCTCAGGTAGTTCACATTGCCAGTCGTAGGGTCTGAACCGGTAAAGAAGGACCAATTTCTGCAAAGCGTCAGATAAGAGACATGCTACGTGCAAGACAGAAGCGTACGTGAAGAAAGCCTCAGCCTGATAAAAGTCTTGGAGAGTGTATGTCTTGTTCGTCGAACTTTGCCGCGCAACGTAACGATGGCGGGATCTTGAATGGGTTCGGTGCGCACCAACCAGGGTGCCAAACGGGACAATTACTAAGAGGCAAATGAAAAGAGCGTGCATTATAGTAGCAGTCAACGATGAAAGGAATGAACCTGGGTGCGGGAGGGTTGCGGACAAGGACAAAGAAACGAAGACGGGTGGAAAACTAGTGCGACTTATGTTGCTTTTCGAGCAAACCAGTGCTACATTTACACGCGACAAGGGGACTGTCACCTGTTGTGAGCGGTGCGGTTAGCCATCCGTTCGCCCTGCGCCACATGTGAGCGTAATGGGGATAAACCTAGAAAAAGGCTATTGTGCCGTCACAAAAGAAGATCGCGGAATGAAAAGAGGACGCTTACACCGTCTGCTCCACAAGGTTCGTCAACTCGGCTCAGCGGTTTTTCAGATGGCAGTCCTTTTCTAGGAGTGGAAAGGGCGTGCATGCGTGCCGATAGTTCTCGACCGTTCCCGGCGTCCGCGCCTCGTGGGAGTCGGCACGACCGAGATAAGGCACATGTTGATTCGGAGCATCGCTAGGTAGTGACCCATAGCCTCTTTCTTCAGCGCTGTTTTCCGCATGTCGAAGGAGGACATCGTCTGCCAGTACACAGCGCTCACCTGGATCGGTTGGTGAAGCTGCAGTTGGCAGTCAAGTACATGCGTGCCACTGAGGCCTGAGATTGGCAGATCACAAGAATGATATCCATTCCCTTTTTCGTTACAATAGCCCAACTGCGCTTGAAGGTTAACCGAGAAAGAGCACGGTTACGGTTGCCAAAATGCCAACCGCGCGTTCGATTGATACCCGCTGTGAGAGTCCGTCAATTTATAGCATTTGCATCGTGACGACACTCTGTACATATGTACATGCCTCGTATTTGTGACTGCCGTGCGCATCGCATCCGTGTGCCTGTGACAGCCTCGCGTGTTCGACTACTTTCTTGAAGGCTGTGGCCCGAGGATCGTCTAGCACGGAAATTGAGCGTTGATAGAGTTGGGCTGCTCAAGACTCGGCTGACAAGCTGGCACACGACAAGTGGGGTACTAAGTTCCCTCCGACCTGGTGACGAGTTGGAGACGGATGTTCCGCTAACCGAGTTATTGACTCATCTTCGCCCCTCAATGGATATCCAACCTGAGACCGCAGAGCAACCATAGTGGATGGGTGTACGCAACGAAACTTCACATGTCAAAGTTGTCAATCGGCTCGAAAACTTGTTCCCAGGAGTCTACTGATCACGCAGCAGGCAAAGAGAAAGCGGCATTATTGCATTACAAACCAAAGTCCACTCCGTAAATAATGTCATATGGAACTATTTCAACTGAGATCAAAGGGATAAACCCCCAGAGTCCTAAAGGGTGATTATGGTGGTAATAAAGATATCATCTTGTGGCATGATAACGATGTATCAATCAAAGGAATCAAAGGAATGGATTAGAACATGTCCCTCAAACGAACGCACGACTGTGTATCTATTGATAGACGGCAACGTAGTTGATTACCCATTTGGCATCTAAAGCAACCTGAGCAAGTGGACAACATGACAAAAGATCGCTGACTCACTGACAAAGTTGGTCGCGTTCGCAACCATCGCAGCACACGTCCCAGGGCACCCAGATTTGTCGTAAGCAGGTCCAGCCCAACCACCACAGATTGTGGTGTCAAAGACCATAGTGTGTTGGAAGAAGTTGGCTGAAATGTTACACGTCTTAGCGCTCCAAAAGCCGTTTGGCGTGCCCCAATTCGCAGGTGCAGGTGTTCGGTTAGTGATGTCAACTGGGATGTTTGTGCGCGCAAAGTGCCACATCGATATGCCAGCCGACGCATCCCACAACATGGCAAAGACACCTCCCTGTGCGTTGTTGAACCCATAAGCAAACGAAGTCGCACTGGGATCCTGGATGGAACATCCAGCGTCGGCAGTCGCTGTGCTGGTGCAATTCGGATTGAGGGTATGACCGGTGAACGCTCCCTTGATGGAGGTATCGATCATGCAGGCCTGCGATGTCCCACTGTGCAACGTCATCTGGTTGAGTGCCTGGTCGTTGATGCCTTCTACGATATCGATCTCTCCGGAATAAGGCCAATTAGGTCCTACAGTCTACAGCCAACAACGGTTGAGTCGCGTCATTCTGTGCAAGCAAAAATCGAACAACGAACCCAGAAGCTGGGCCAAGTACCACAACCGACCGGCATGGCGGCGGCATCCATAATAAACAAACCACCATTGTAGTTATTATTCGACGTGATGCGAACGCTGCCAATCGAGCATTGATCAGTATACCGACGCACAGCCATATGAACGGAACGTCTCACGAATTACGCCTCCCGCCAGCAGGGACAGAACTCGTGGAGTCCACAGCAAGGACAAGGGAGTTGTTGCCATTGACGTATGCAAGCCCCTGGGCCTTTGCATCCTGTATGCTCACATAATTTACATTGCCATTCGTGGGATCTGGGCCAACATCGAACGTCCAGGTTCTAGAGATGGCAGTCAGCCCGCGGATGATACCGTACCTTCACGAACAAACACGTACGAGAAGAAATTATTACCCTGGTACCAATCTTGTACTTTGTATGTCTTGTTCGCCCTCCGGTGGGCCGTGTCACGACGAGAAGGAAACCCCACGTTGTGAGCACCGACCAAAGTGGCGAGGGGAATCGCGGCTAAGAGGTAAATGAATCGAGCATACATCGCAAGGCAGGTCGACGATGAAGAGAACGATCCCGGGTGAAGAAAACTTGCTCGAGGAAGGAAAGCGGGAGGCCGAAACGATGGAATGAAGCACCATTTGCATTAATTTTATACCTCAATCCAGCATGGCCGCTCTCCTCGAAACTGTCATAGCCGGTATCCTGAACCACGCCTAAGTCCATTAATAAACCGGCCAAGCCAGGGAGATACGTAGGATCATTGTCCGATCACGACATGGTTGCGGGGCAGAAACGGGGCAGAGGATGGTGAATTCGGTCGAATCCTCGTTCACGAGTTCACTTCCAACTAGCCGTTGGCCAGTAAACCGCAGATTTGCAGCCATAATCACTGAGAAGCTTTACGAAGTTTAGTTGTCACTTACCTTACTCATGGTGTACTAGCGGGCGACTTGACTATTCTGGGTATTCCGAATCGCCGAATTACCACAACCATATGACACCATATGATGCAGAGCTGATTTTAGTTTTTATGTAATTTCCTTCAGTTTGGGTATATTGGCACTTGTGACTTGTCGACCAGCCCTATGTACCATACCTCGGATCGATCCCGTCACTGGCTTCCCCTTTTGCCCATGAAACAGCAAATTGTCACTCAAGGCGCTGCGGACTATCGGTCGTGAATGGCCGGCATCGACCTGTGCTTAAATCCACGGCGCACGCTTTTCATGGCGATATCATCGCTTCATGGACTATGCAATGAGCTATATACGCAAGTTGCGATGCCTCTCCGATCAGGCGTCGCGGCAGATTTTTCCCTTCCCATTCATAATTGTGCCTCTTTCCGGGATACCTCCCCGTATGAAGTTCTTTCTCGTGAAGTGGCTTGGCAGCCTCGCACAAGTATAATACCGGCCTGCTCATCTCAGCCTTAGTTGGTATTCAGTGCAGAAATTCCTCCTTGTCCTCCTTTCATTCTTTCACGTGACGTCCGCCTTATCATCGAGCTCCAAGTTTGTGGATCAGACTGGCGGGTTCGGCCCATACTTACACTTTTCGGTCCGATGGTGATTGTTCGGAGATGAGAATGGGCCTACCAGGCTTCATTGATTCGGCGTGGACACCTTGACAACAAGATAACGAAAAAAGCTACTACCCACTGTCACGGTCATGCGAATCGAGACATTATTTTCCGGTCATCGAGAAATTAAACAATCATGTAGTGAGTGGCGATTCAACATGAAGGAATCGAATAAAGAAACGCACTGTAATGACCGCAAGTTCATCGCGTTGTAATAACGCCTTGACCGTCGTAATCCCCCATAAGGTTACATGCGCATGGACGAGATCCTTGAAATCCTTCACAATCCCTCTCACCTGTACCACCAAGTTAATACCATTCTCAAGCCGTCACCGAACAACACGACTTGTCCCTGGTTCAAGCCAATGCTTGTCAATTGCATCTGTAGATGAGATGTTCGAGCCAGAAGTGCTTGTAATTTTGACTTGTGATCTTTGAGCGATGGGTCAAGTAACAACTTTGCGAACGAAGCGGCCTTGGTGCGTCCAGATCAAACATGCAATCAACTTGTTTGCACCTTTCCTAGGGAAAGGTTCTTCATAGTCACAGCGATCGGAAAACGAGCGGCCGTAGTCTGAGTAAGTAGTGTCTCAGAAGAAGTTCATTAATAGCCATGAGCTTGTTCGGAGACTCCTTGTTGGCGGTGCCAAGGCTATATCGTTCAGCCACACTCCCGGTCGAGGCGTAAGCTCGTCCGAGCTGACAAGGGCCCGCCTACGGACGGTCCAACCCTTCCACTGGCACCAACAAGCTCTTTTCCGACGACCAATCGATGGTTTACGAGTGAGCGCCACGAAAATTTGGAACCTTTAGGCTCTGGATCTATGGGATAGAATGCTTACATCACTCGTCGCTTCGGCTTCCGTACGATGAAGGCTTCCCAGACATTATGGCAAAGCAATCCGATGTACATTCGTGTGCTTACATAGCCGCGAGAGTTAACGGAGTAGCTGTGTCTCAGGCTGAGTATGCAGAGTGTCGAAGAGCCAGTCTCCTAGAGTTAGAGAATAACTGGAATGGAGACCTTCATGATTACAGCCCACTCATGTCATGGAGCAACGAAAGAAGAGAGATACTGAACTGGACATTATTATAAGCCAAACACTCGTGGCGAATGTAATATGTACCCTCCTGAGGGCTGCAAATTGGACCCAGAGAACGAAGGTGCTAAACTCTGAAGGGATTGCATAGGTGGTAAAGATGTGAGTTTCCAGCGCGATGATAATGCACTAGGCGGGAGTAACCAAAGGGACTATTCGAATACTTGACCTGCGCACAGTGGTATGATTGTTTACTCGTAGACAGCGACGTAGTTGATCACCCATTTGGCATCTGTGACGCGGCATGGGTGGAACAGGATACGGCAAAAGGTCTACCAACGCACTGGCAAAGTTGCTCGCATCCGCAACTATCTCAGCACACGTTCCGGGACAACCAGAATTGGGATAAGTAGAGCCAGCCCAGCCGCCGCAGATGGTTGTATCGATGGTCATCGAATGATCGTAGAAATTAGCGGAAATGTCGCAAGAGTCAGTACTCCAAAAGCCGGCTGGCTCGTTCCAGTTTGCAGGGGCAGGGGTTTGATTGGTGATATCCACAGGGATACTTGAACGTGGCCAGTGCCACATCGACATGCCGCTCGTTGTGTCCCATAGGAAGGCGAAGACACCTCCCTGCACGCTGTTAAATTCATAACCAAACGAATTCGTGTCTGGGTCCCAAATAGAGCATCCAGTGTCGGAACTCGCTGTACTGGTGCAATTCGGATGGAGGACATGACCAGTGAATCCCTTGTTGGAGGTATCAATCATGCAGGCATACGATGTCCCGCTGTGTAATGACATCTGGTTGAGTGACTGGTCATTGACGCCTTCTACAATGTCGACCTCTCCAGAATCAGGCCAGTTTGGACCATAAGTCTGCAGTCGACGATTGAGTCACCTCATTTCATCCAAACAGTGTCAATGAAGGGCGACGAACCCAAAAGCTGGGCCAAGTACCACAACCGACGGGCATAGCAGCCGCATCCAAAACAAACAAACCACCGTTGTAACTGTTATTCGACGTGATGCGAGTGCTGCCAATTGAATGTTTATTAATCCATTGGTAGGCCAAGCCAATGCAACGCCTCACGAATTACGACATCCGCCAACGGGGACAGCATTCATGTGGTCTACGGCGAGGACAAAGGCATTATTGCCATCCACGTATGCGAGCCCTTGGGCTTTTGCGTCCTGCGCACTCACGAAGTTCACGTTACCGTTAGTAAGGTCGGGGCCGACAAAGAAATGCCACTCTCTAGAGGGGGCCATGATGAAAATAACGTGGTACATGCAAAACAGATACTTACGAGAAGAAATCATTACCCTGATACAAATCTTGGAGGGCATATGCCTTGCTTTGTCTCCGGGTGGCGGTCCAATCATGGGAACTCGATATGGTGTCATCAGCACCCTCCACGGTGACAAACGGAACCGCGGCGAAAAGCCAAACGAAGGAGGGCTGCATCACAAGGCACTCCAACGGTGAAAGAAGCGATCTAGATATGGAAAGCAGGGTTCAGGGGGGAACGAGGGGAACGTCGAATGAAACAGCATACCGACCTTCTAGGAACTGTGTGTTGAGCGTACCGGTGTCGTCAGGAAGACAGGGCTTGCTTCCCGCGAAATACGTGGTGGAATGGAACGGGACAGAAAAGACTTACACTAATGCATTCGGGGAAACCACCCAAAATCACTCACGGGTCTCCACTAGGATTCGGCAGTATACGGGTTTGCTGCAGATCCAGCATAATAGGATTTAGCTCCGGCCGTTGGTGTACTTACCCAAGTATATACCACGTCTGCATGGCACTTGGCTGGCAGACCTGTTCAAACTAGGCAACGACGAACCATATGTGATGCCTCTTGCTCCGATATGAGCGGACGAACGAGTGGTGATGCGGTGTACGACACCAGTACTGTATATGAAGTGACGATGAAAGACGAAAAGTGTGTACATGCCAGGATGCAAACATTGCCGATGGTTATCGGTCATTAACGTGTCGTTCATAACCGCTTGCAAGTTGCACCAATTTTTGCTTCAGAATCAAAGGCTTCACACGGGTATAGCAACAGGACTTGGCGAACTCTTCGGCTTGATCAAACTGGCCCCGCTTTCCTTCAAGTTCGCCGTTTGATGTAGCATCCTTCCCACCGGGTCTCAGATTGCAGTGCAGCCCGAATTGGAGCTCGATCCGGGTGTCTCCTTGCACTTTTCCGTCCGACGGTGACGGGGTAGCAGTGAGAGCAGAACGGGGATGTTGTCCGGTGACCACTAATCGATTCAAGGTTATCGACATTGGTCTGGCGTATCGCTCGACACACAACCTCTTGCAGCCTTCGCACTGTATGTATCACTTGCGGTACGACGCTCTCGAGCCGTAATTGAACAATATGATCCAGCCCTGGTTTCTAGTCAGTCGTATAGGTGTGCAGAGAACTCGTGACAGCAGCGATCTTGCGCCATGTCCTTTGACGAGTCGTGTTTGCAAACGATCTTCCGAAGGGGCCTCATGGTCATGCCGATTAAAGGGCTGAGCAGTCGCATATCGCCACCGTTCGTGGTACTAACTTGGATGCCAGTCATCTTGGTGAGTGAATGCACGTGGGTCGAGTCCTTGTCTGGGTGTCCTCCACCAAAGTCAGGTGGTGGAACACTGTTCCGGATTACGGCCTCGGGGATCCAAGACCTAGTTATTAGATGGAAATGGCATGTGTGGAGCCTTGTGGCACTATGCAGACCATCAAGCGACGGTGGGACCGAATCGGTCAACTACGGCTTGGAAAACGCAATCATAACACCCTATAAATGCCATCGTGCTGAGAATTGGTGGCTTGCCCATCAGAACCAGGGATCGAGTTATCAGAATAGGTATTAATACGAGTATCCAGATACGGTACAATCGGCGTCTCCTGCGCCTGTATTGGCCATTCGTGGATATTTTTTTACATAAGAAAGGAAAAGCAATTGCGCTGAGACACGTTCGCCAGTCCAAGATCCGTTGCGGGAACGTGCTGAATATTGAATCCTTCAACATAGATTCATGGAACAGAATTGCAAAATTGCAGAATCGGAACAGCATCTGCAATAAATAAAGGAGCTCGACAGTAACACTGCGTTGGCATGTGACATCAATCAAAGGAATGAATGGACGCGAGCTCTGCATTTGATGCCGCGGTTGCTTACTGATAGACGGCAATGTAGTTGATCACCCATTTGGCGTCTAAACAATGAGATGAACAAAAGGCGATTTCGCGATAAATGTCGACCAACTCACTGGCAAAGTTTTTCGGGTCTGCGACTGCTTCTGCGCATGTTCCAGGACAGCCAGAATTGGGATAAGCAGAGTTAGGCCAGCCGCCGCAGATCGTGGTATCAATGATCATCGAGTGATCGTGGAAATTGGCAGAAATGTCGCATGTCTTGGCACTCCAAAACCCAGCTGGTGTACCCCAATTCGCAGGCGTAGGGTGTTGATTGTTAATGTCCGCGGGGATACTTGAACGTGGCCAGTGCCACATCGACATGCCGTTCGTTGTATCCCACAGGAGGGCGAAGACACCTCCCTGTGCGTTGTTAAACCCATAACCAAATGAATTCGTGCCCGGATTTTGGATAGAGCATCCAGCGTCGGCATTCTGTGTGCTGTAGCACTGAGGATTGAGGACGTGACCGCTGAATCCTCCAGCGGCCGTGTCGACTGTGCAGGCTTGCGAAGTCCCGCTGTGTAGCGTCATCTGATTGTATGGCTGATTATTGACGCCTTCTATGATATCGATCTCTCCAGAATGGGGCCAGTTAGGTCCGTTAGTCTGCAGCCAACGGTTCAGTTGCGTCATTCTGTCCAGATAAATGAACAACGAACCCAGAAGCTGGGCCACGTACCACAACCGACTGGCATAGCGGCGGCATCCAGGATAAACAAACCGCCGTTGTAGCTACTATAAGACGTAATGCGAGTGCTGCCAATTGAATGCGATTAATCCACCGATGTGCGGCCGAACAAACGCAACGCCTCACGAATTACGGTATCCACCAGAAGGGAGATAATTGGTGGAGTCCACAGCGAGGACAAAAGCGTTGTTGCCATCCACGTATGCGAGACCCTGGTTTCTTGCATCTTGCATGCTCACAAAGTTCACATAACCATTCGTAGGGTCTGAGCCAACAAAGAAATACCACTTTCTAGAGGGGATCAGCACACGAGTGACATGTTACATTAAGACAACACGTACGATAAGAAATCTTGACCCGAAAACCGATCTTGGAGGGTGTATGCCCGGCTTGCTCTCCGACTTGCATGCTCCAGAGGAGACCTCGACCGAGTGCGGGCACCTACCAGGGTGGCAAACAGAATAGCAGCTAAAAAGTGAGTGAGACGATGATACATCAAAAGGCACGTCGACGGTGAAGAGAATGGCTCTGGGCAAGGAAAACTCGGATCAAAGGGACGAGGGTAGATGGGATACCATTTATATAGAATCTACATAATGACCGGTCGGACTATTCGAACCTGTCGAGAATCGCAACCCGCATGGTCGATCTTGGATCATCTGACATCGTTATGGTTGACAGCAACCAAGAGACAGATAGGACCATTTATGACCACATGAACTGCGAAGATAAACGGGAAAGAGGAGACGTACTGTCATGATGAATGATGATGAATGTGGTGGAGTCGCTCGGAACCGTTCACGAAAGTCCACCAAAGTTGGCTCGGGAAAGTTGGTTTCACTGTTACAGCATGATTCCTGTGTGTACTCAGCAGGTAAGCTTGCCTCTCCGCCACCAACCAGATCCGAATTGGCCAAGGCTGAAGGATGCATCACGAAGGGGCAGGTCGCGACGAGTTACGACGGTGACAACATGCTCGTGGCGAATGCGACGGCGCCACGAGAATGACGATGGTGTGGGTGTAGCCAGCGCCGTGGTGCCACAACGGTGGCGGCGACAACATGGATGTGGCGAATGCCACAGCGACACGGCGACTGACAACACGCCTATGACCAGTGCCGCGGTGCTACATCAGTGACATCGTGGCTTCAATTTGGCACCTCCTTCCTTGTTCTATTCGTCGCACCTGGTCCCCTTCACTTCGTCTATTCGCCTACAACGACGACGGCGGCGATGACACCGCACCGCCAACGACGCATCGAAGACGGCGTGAACAGTGACAGCTCGACAAATCTGCGCCACCTTGTTCCTTCGCCAAATCCTTCACTTCTCGTCTCACCTCACCCCGCGGCCCCCCCAGTCCTTACCTGCGACGACGACAATCTACACACTACGTCAGCCCTTATCGTGGCAAACTAATGGATGAGCACGAGGTGCCGCCAGTGTTGCCTTGTGGCACTTCTCCACTGGCAGTAGTTCACCCTGCTAGCATCACTGAAACCAGGATAGCGTTTTATCCCTTTATTTTGATGCTGAATAAGCTCCAAGCTTGGTTCAAAATACTATCTGATTGGAAAGCAAGATACTGGCAGAAGATATGTTCAAAACAATATGTCCAGAGTGTCATAATCTTTAATTTTGTTTTTCATTCTAATTCAGCTACAAAATATTTGTAATCCTGTTTGCTAACTCTAGTTGATGTAGAAGTTCCTCTAATTATGTTGTGTGAAGATAATGGTATTATAGTGTGCCCCTAATATTTGTTGTATATCATGCAGATCCAAAAGCTGATAAGCTTCAATAAGTGAAATTTGGAGTGCATGATGTACAGTGGCTCAAAAAACTGTCTGCATGTTTGCATATTTTCCACTATATGCAATATTGCATGCTAACCCCTAATCCTAATCCTAACATGTAAGTGTATGAAACAGAGTATCTACTCTTGGCTCTCTACTGATCCAGGTTTGAAGGGATTTGGATACAAACTGATGGAATGGCAGCCATTTTAAAATCATGCCACATGCAGACAGTTATTTGACTTTATAAAAATCTAGATATTGTAACAAGCCCAAGGAGGAACTCATTAAGGGCGAGGCGAACCTCTAACCCTAACCCCAAGTGCACGGCATTGGAGGGCCACCCAATGACGTGCTAACCATGATCTATAGAGAAGAGGCCAGGTATGATGTCTGGCAACGGTGTATGATGATGAGGAACGAATGGATTAGTCATGTATGAGCCATCACACTGGAGGGGAAGCATAGAGCAGCTGATGGCCACTCCCCCTGTTATGATACCGTTCCCTTTAACCTAACTTTATCCTAGTCTAGGGTTAGCCTAGCTAGTACTTTACTTTCGCTACACTTTTGGACTACACTCATACATTGGACTTCATCATATTTCCTGTACCATAGCTCATGTGATCGGTCTGCACCTGATCCTGTCACGTGATTGCCATTCCTGTCCCTGGCACGTGACCTAGTCATGTGACCATTACATACTCATGGACTCCTACCTTACTTATGATGTCATAGGATCTAGACCATTATATCATAGTCTAGCCCCTTACGTCACCTCTCTCATTACTTAGACATGTCTTTATTTAGTTATCAGGGGTACAGCACAGCATGGTCTGTGCACTGGCCTCTCTGCATATATAAAGGGCATGGTGAGATGGACTGGATTCCCTCTAGTCTTGTCAACCTGTGCATAGCCTGGGTCTAAGGGGGAGTGGCCATCAGCTGCTCTATGCTTCCCCTCCAGTGTGATGGCTCATACATGACTAATCCATTCATTCCTCATCGTCTACACCGTTGCTGGGCATCATAGCCAGTTCTACTCTCTATAGATTGTGGTTAGCGCGTCATCGTGTGGCCCTCCAATGCCGTGCACTTGGGGTTAGGGTTAGAGGTTTGCCTCGCCCTTAATGAGTTCCTCCTTGGGCTTGTTACACCCCCTTAGACCCAGGCTATGCACAGGTTGACAAGACTGGGGGGAAACCCAGTTCGTCTCACCATGCTCTTATATATCATAGAGGCCAGTGCACAGACCATGCTGTGCTGTACCCCTTATAGTAATAGTATATGAGAGAGCATGGTGACATAGAGGGCTAGACTATGACGTAGTGGTCTAGACCCTATGACATCATAAGTAAGGTAATAGTCCGTAAGTACATAATGGTCACATGACTAGGTCACATGCCAGGGACGGGGATGGCAATCATGTGACAGGATCGGATGCAGACTGATCACATGAGCTATAGTATAGGAAATACGACAAGTCCAAAGTATGATGTGTAGTCCAAAGTGTAGCGAATGTAAAGTACTAGCTAGGCTAACCCTAGACTAGGATAAAAGTTAGGTTAATGAGGACAGTCTCACAACAGATATTTAGTACTTAGTATTAGCTCCTTTGACTCTAACAACTGCTTCAAACCTTCTGGACATGTGTTATGACTGTCCTGGGTAGGGCCAGGCATAGCTCCTGCTAATCTCCTATGACATGTAGGGCCAAGGGTCAGGGTGAGGACAATGGTGAAAACATATAGGATCTAGGGTTGAGATGAGGACAATGATGAAGAGTTGCCTTAGGTGTGGCAACAAAACATGGTTAAGGGAGTAACAATCACTCTACAGTGGGCCAAAGACTGTCAAGGATAAAGGATGAGGGTGATGAGAGATGTCAATGAAGTTGTTACGACAGCTCATGGGACACCCTGGTAACATTTTTCTCTTCCCTATCTTTGTACTAAGCTGCGCACGTCTTGTGCTCGGACTACCTATCTCTTACGCCCCTATCTCCAGACTATCTGATAGCAGCCTCCTCCACCCATCCTCAGTACCTCTGCTGACCCATCTGGGCATGAGGTCTTCACTTAATCTTATCCCAATCATTCCATTCCACCTTAGAACACGGAACTCCGTTACCTACCTCTTCCCGCTCTCCTTTGTCCCACTTAGACCTGATCGGTCTCCATCTGAGTCCATCCCATTTCATCTCCATCTCCTTTCCAGGGTTTTCCCTGATCAGGTAGTACTACCGAACCCTTGGTCCACCTTCCATAGAATTCTCCAAGCTTCCCAAGATCCGGTAGTAATTGTATATAATCCATCGCGTAGATCCCTGTACACTAGTCTTAGCATAACCAGAATACTATGCTCATAACTCCTCACTAGTCTGTCTGTGCATAGTCCAGCAGAATCCCTTGAACCCCTTGATCCTCTGTCTGTGCATAGTCCAGCGGAATTCTCCAGTCCCCTAGCCTCCCAGCGTGTATAAACGGTCGCGACCTACTCCAGACCAGACTAGGCATAACAGAAGTAAGGATCAAAGGTCCAACAAGGTTGGGACACAATGCCCATGAAGTACCCCCTTTGTAGACAAAGAAGTCAAGAGCTAGTCTCGAGGAAGTCTCACTAGGCAAAGCCTAAGCAAGAAGTCAAGTGTGATTGGAGATGATGAAAGTATAGGAGAGAACTAGCATGAGGAACTATCTAGGTGGCTACTGGATTTATATAATAATATGTTGTGGGAAAGAGTTATCCAATGAGGCACATTATATAGTGAGAGAAAGAGACAGAGAATTGGCAATCATGGGAAGGAAGATGCTGATGAAGCAAGTGGATCATGACTAAGAGAGTATGTAAGTGGAGTCAGCACCAGAAAGAAAACATCATCTGTAAGGAATTGAACACAGCACTTTGGTGATACAAAGAGAAAAAGGGGTGGGGAAAAGGAATTGTAACATTACCCCCCTTGTATACTTGAGACACCAACAAAAGTACCTCTATTTCTAGTTGTCAAAGCCTGGAGATCTGATGATGTTCCACTTCATGTCTGAAATGAGTCCAAGGAGGAACTCATTGGGTGAGGCTAACCTCTAACCCTAACCCCAAGCACACAGCTTTGGAAAGTTATCCTGATGACATGCTAATGACAACTGAATAATAAGGAGAGAACTGGCTATGATATCCAGCAAAGTTGTATGATGATAAAGAATGAATAGCAGTCTGTATGAGACTTCACACTGGAGGGAAAGCCTAGAGCAATGATGG
This sequence comes from Sutorius aff. eximius, assembly GCA_038088915.1. Classification (NCBI taxonomy): domain Eukaryota; kingdom Fungi; phylum Basidiomycota; class Agaricomycetes; order Boletales; family Boletaceae; genus Sutorius; species Sutorius aff. eximius. Next base: position 21,271 of record JBBPJV010000084.1, read on the forward strand.
CTGCTGTTATGAGACCGTCCCCATTAACCTACATTTATCCTAGTCTAGGATTAGCCTAGCTAGTACACTTACATTCACTACACTTTGGACTCATATATTTCCTGTACTATAGCTCATGTGATTGGTCTGCATCCGATCCTGTCATGTGATTCCCTATTCCCATCCCTGGCACATGACCTAGTCATGTGACCATATGTACCATAGAGTATTCTGGACTCTTACATTATATATGATGTCATAGGGTCTAGACCACTACATCATAGTCTAGCCCCTTACATCACCTCTCTTGTTACTATAGACATGTACCTATTTAGTATCAGGGGTACAGCACAGCATGGTCTGTGCACTGGCCTCTCTGGATATATATAGGGCATGGTGAGATGGACTGGATTTCCTCCAGTCTTGTCAACCTGTGCATTACCTGGGTCTAAGGGGAAGTGGCCTCATGTTAAGACTCCATAGTCTCCAAGCTCGTTTCCGAATGATGTCTGGCAAGTCCGACCGGAGATCTAGAGGGACGAAGGGCTAAGTGGCGGGGAAGGTCCGGAGGTCCAAAACGGAGGAGACGGAGTAGGAGAACTTAGGAGGACGTTAGCACAGGACTTATGTGTCATGCCCTTGTATAGGTCCGGGTCCTCGGACTTCGTAGGAATAGAGGGTAGGAGACGTAGGAGGGAATCGGACACGAGAGGAGATTGGCTTGTTCGATATTCGTACTGAGGAATATACATGGGAGACGCAGTCCTTAAGTACGGATGGAGTAAGGTGCAGAATAAGGAGGACAGATGTCAAGTGTGACTGAAACATGTAGGAGTGTTAGGGATACGAACGACAGATGTCAAATGTCAAGTAATGGATGAAACATGTAAGAGGGACAATGATACGGATGATATATAGTAAGTCCGACGATGGCCGAGGTAAAACCAAGGTTAATCCGAGCGGAGGTATGAACTCCGGGGTGTAACTCTGAGGGAGGAATGATGATGATGGGCAGAGGACGTGCGAGGGAGGCCAGAGATGACCAGAGAAGGTCGGAGAATGGGCAGAGGAGGCACGATTAGGAGTGGAATGATGGATATGACAGAATTGCAGATCTTTTTTTCCACAAGGTCTATTGAAGATTTGGGCTTCACTCCAAACTCATCTCCGACAGAGGACCCCAATTCGTGTCCTCCTTCATGAAAGCTCTGGGAAACATCCTCGGATATGACTTGGCCCTATCCTCTGCATACCACCCTCAAACCGACGGAGAAACTGAGAGGGTCAACCAGGAAATAGAAACTTACTTGCACATCTACTGTGGCAATGCCCCATCCACATGGGCTGAAACCATCACCCACACTGAGTTTGCCCATAACCATCAACCTCACTCCATCACTGGACGCTCACCGTTCTTCCTCATGATGGGATATGAACCGATTCCCCTTCCTTCTATCCTAAAACCTGCCTCAGCAATGCTGGCCATTGACCTTCATATCAAGAACTTGCTCGCAGCCAGGGATGAAGCCCTGGCTGCCCATGAACTTGCCCATCAGATGATGGCTAGCCAAATCTGCTCCAAGTTCAAACCTTTTCAAAAAGGGGATAAAGTGTGGCTAGAGACAACCAATCTGAAGTGGTCTGTCGCCTTCCCTAAATTCGCTCTGAAATGGGAAGGACCCTTTACTATCGTAGAGGTACTGTCCCCAATATCCTACAAACTCCGCCTTCCTGAAGAATGGAAGATTCATCCCATGTTCCATGCTTTCCTTCTATCTGTCATATCCATCATTCTGCTCCTAATCATGCCTCCTCCGCCCATCCTCCGACCTTCTCTGGTCATCTCCAGCCTCCCTCACACGTCCTCCGCCCATCATCATCATTCCTCCCTCAGAGTTACACCCCAGAGTTCGTACCTCCACTCGGATTAACCTCGGTTTTACCTCGGCCATCGTCGGACTTACTATATATCATCTGTATTGTTGTCCCTCTTACATGTTTCATCTGTTACTTGACATTTGACATCTGTCGTTCGTATCCCTAACACTCCTACATGTTTCAGTCACACTTGACATCTGTCCTCCTTATTCCGTACCTTACTCCATCCGTACTTAAGGACTGTGTCTCCCATGTATATTCCTCAGTACGAATATCGAACAAGCCAATCTCCTCTCGCGTCCGATTCCCTCCTACGTCTCCTACCCTCTATTCCTACGAAGTCCGAGGACCCAGACCTATACAAGGGCGCGACACATAAGTCCTGCGCTAATGTCCTCCTAAGTTCTCCTACTCCGTCTCCTCCGTTTTGGACCTCCAGTCCTCCCCCGCCACTTATCCCTTCGTCCCTCTAGATCTCCGGTCGGACTTGCTGGACATCATTCGGAAACGAGCTCAGAGATTACGGAGTCTTAACAGATGTGATGGTGGTAAGAAACCATCAGCACCCTGGTTCCTCCCATGTCTGAATAGACAATAAACTACCGCCATCTACTACTTGTCAAGGGTCTATTTCAGCTGCCTGTGGAGTAGTCAGTTTTTATTTCTAGTGACCTTCCACTTCCTTTTCCCCTTCAGTTTTATTGGATGCCATGACCACCAGTAGAACATCCACGTTACCTGGTCTGGAGTTTACTCCTCCTAGCAAGGAAGGCCAGCAGGAAACTTTTCTTTTCTTAAACGAATCACCACTTTACTTCAGTGAATCTTTCGCTGAAGACCCACCACAACTCCTGCTGTATTGCGACATAGTATTTCTTCCTCCTTTAGTGCCTGCTCAACCAACACCCAGCAGATGTACACACCAATATTTTCCCCCAGAACTCAACTGGACAACAAGTTTCCTGAGACAGATCTCGGAAGCTCAGAATCCTCCTCAGGAGAATCAGCATGCACAACAGCACACAAATCAGAGGAATCATACCAGCATTATGAGCACATACCACATATCTCTTCTAGCGAATCTTGCCTTTGGCATACCTGGAATTCTCCACACCCACTCAACATCAGTGATTCATCCTCTGGTTCTTCCTACACTGAATCCATCCCTGACTCAGGATATTCACAGTAATGAGTCAACCATACCCATCAACATCCATGGAACACTCTACTTCATGAGCGGCTCCTTCCTGCACAGTTTCACATGCAGGATGATGAACAACCCCAGAAGCAGCCATGGCAAGCCTAGCCACACCACAACCTGTCCATTCTCTCCTGGCAATGACAATTTTGACACAGCCTGTTGAACCTGCAACCATAACATATCCTGTGGCCACTTTGGCTGCACACTTCCACCAAATATATATGCAATGGTTTTATGCTGTTCAGATGAACCCTGAACGTGCAGGACCACCACCATGACCTTACTCTCCTTCCCCACCTCCAGCATGGAGAGCATCTGTGATGTCCATTTCAACAACATGGTCGAGACCTCTCCCTACACCTCCTGCTCCCTCTCACAGCCTGGTGCAGCCAATAGCACCTGAACTCAGAAAGTCAATCATGTCGAAGCCAGAGCCTTTCGACAGATCAAAAGAAAAGTTTGTGCAATAGTTCAGAACTGTTGCATTGTATCTAGTGGGATTTGAGGGCAGTGAGCCTTTGTTGTGAGACTGTCCCCGTTAACCTACATTTATCCTAGTCTAGGGTTAGCCTAGCTAGTACACTACGTTCACTACACTTTGGACTTGCATATTTCCTGTACCATAGCACGTGACCCTATCATGTGACTGCCATTCCCATCCCTGGCACGTGACCTAGTCATGTGACCACACATATCATTAGTAGCTTATGGACTATTACATATCTATGATGTCATAGGATCTAGACCATTACATCATAGTCTAGCCCTTTATGTTACCATGCTCTTTACCATGTATTACTATAAGGGGTACAGCACAGCATGGTCTGTGTGCTGGCCTCTCTGCTATATAAAGGGCATGATGAGATGGACTGGATTCCCTCCAGTCTTGTCAACCTATGCATAGCCTGGATCTAAGGGGGAGTGGCCATCGCTGCTATTATGCTCCTCTTTCCAGTGTAATGGCTCATACTTGACTAACCATTCCTTCATCATCGTTACACACCATTGTCAGGCATCATAGCTGGTTCTCCTTCTATCAGATTGTCATTAGGCACATCATCGGGTGGCCCTCCAATGCCATGCACTTGGGGTTAGGGTTAGAGGTTTGCCTTGCCCTTAATGAGTTCCTCCTTTGGCTTGTTACAGCCTTCAGATGCCCAGAAAATCCTCATTGTCTTGTCATACATGAAAAGCAACAACCTGGCTGGTTGTATGGCTGACCTCTTTATGATGGAGGCACACCTTCCACATATGACCTTTGAACAATTTGTCAAGCTGCTCAAGGAGCAGTTCAAGCCAGCAGTGATAGCAAGGAAAGCTGAGACTGAGTTGATGGGTCTTAAGCAAGGAAAAGGCACAGTGGAGGATTTCTTCACTAAAATGAAATAGCTAGTAATCAAGGCCAAATTTGACATTACGACCCAAGAAAGATTGCTAGTAAACATCACTCACAAAGGAGTGCACAACTCCATTGTAGAGTATGTCGAACATGCCTGCTCTGAGCTTATTGACTCATACAACATCGTGGAGTGGAACCATGCCTTGGTCAAGGCAGAAACAGTTCTGGAAGAAATCACTGAGAGGAAGTGCATGTCAGGGGTATAGGATACCTGTAGGAACTGGCCACAGCACTCCAACTTGCAGTACACTCCCTCCCTGAAAGTCTTCACCCCAGCTGCATCTGCAACTATGTCATCATCATCAAACCTGAACACTGTTGGTACATTCGGAGGTCAAGGACTTCCAATGGACATTTCCAAGGCCCACGCACTGGGTAAATGTGCAAAATGCAGCAAGGACTGGCCATGCAAAGAACACCTGCCCTGTCCATGCCCAAGACAGATCCACAAGATTATGATCTGTGGAAAAGAATTCAAATATGAGGATCAGGCTTCACTTGACAAACAGATGAAGGATTTTTGCCAGGGTTCAGCATGAAGAAGACTCAGCCAGTTGAACCCATCTCTCCTGTCTCCAGTACTTGTACCTTAATATCTCTGAATAGATTTGAGGTTTTAGACATACAAGAGACCAAAAGTAAGCCTGAGTTAAGCATGACCTGTGAGCACAAAGTTGTAGAGGTATGACAGATGAAATGCATGCCAACAACTAAGAAAACGAAGTGTGCTGACATCTGACACATGTATCCTAAGCTGTCGGAAAAGGACCTTGATGACCTGTGTGCTACGACAGGACTGAAGGTGAAAATCCTTCAGAACCCTGCCCAACGTGTTGAAGTGAAAAGTCTTCCATCAGAGATGAAGCCTCTAAAGTCTGTGTTGAAGCACGTGAAAGCTGATGTGCCACAGCAAAAGAAACGGGTGTCTTGGAAAAATACACTTGACCTGTGGTCCATTAGATGGATCAAACAAGTCATAGACAAGAAAGACAAGAACCAAGCGTTAAAGCATCTCAGTTTGTTTGTACATGAATCCAGGGTGACAGAAGTTGACCCCATGCTAGTCAAGGACTTGAAACACCTTGATGAAGACCAGGCATTCTGGGTCTTGTTGGACTTGCAATGAAAACCAACACATGCACACTTGTCATGGTCGAGCCAATCCTTGGACATACCAGTAATCATCACTTTCCCCAACTCTAGAATGCTCCCAGTGTCTGCCTTGGTAGACTCTGGATGCACAGGGTCATCTATCAATCGGTCCTTCATGCAAGAAAAGGGGGTAACAACCCACCGACTCCCAAGACTGATAGCAGTTTACAACACTGACAGAATGCATAACTCTGGAGGTAAAATTGAAGAGTTCATCATCGTCGAACTAACAGTAGGCAAACACAAAGAGTAGATCTCCCTGGCTATAATGGACTTGGGAACCAACGAAGTATTCCTTGGGCATGACTGGCTCAAGAAACACAACCCCAAGATCAACTGGCAAATGGCCAAGGTAGAGTTCACCTGCAGGAATGACCACACCCCTCCAGGTCTTTTAGGCTGTGAGGAGGACGACACAGAAGAGGATTTCTCCTACAAGGAAGGAGATCGGTTGTTCCAACTGGACACCAACATGTACCTCCAAAACATGTCCACAGACATCGCAGCAGCCACCTTTGTGGCAAAGAAAAAGAAGACCTTCAAGGAGGTGGTACCCTTGGTCTATCACAACTATGAGAACGTCTTCACAAAGGAGAACTTCAATGAACTCCCCCTGAGTAGACCTTGGAATCATGCAATTGAGTTGCTCCCAGGAGACCATACAGTGGACTGCAAAGTCTACCATCTATCCCCAGAAAAACAGAAGGAACTCAATGCATTCCTCAAAGAAAACTTGAAGACAGGATGGATCTGACCATCCAAATCCCCTTATGCCTTGGCATTCTTCTTTATAAAGAAGAAAGATGGACACCTCCAATCAGTCCAGGACTATTGCAAGCTTAATGCAATCACTGTCCAAAACCACTACCCATTGCCTCTAATATCGGAGCTAGTAGACAAGTTGAAGCATGCCAAACACTTCACAAAGCTTGATATCTGATGGGGGTACAATAATATCCGAATCAAGAAAGGAGACAAAGAGAAAGTGGCCTTCAGAACAAACCATGGACTCTTTGAACCTCTGGTTATGTTCTTCGGATTAACAAACTCCCTGGTGACATTCCAGTCAATGATGAACTATATATTCAAGGATCTCATCAATGCAGACAAGGTGGTTGTGTATCTGGATGACATAATGATCTTCTCCATGGATTTAGATGAACATCATTGTGTAGTTTGTGAAGTACTCAAGATACTATGTAGGAACAAGTTGTTCTTGAAGCATGAGAAATGTGACTTTGATACAACTGAAACTGAGTACTTAGGATTGATTATCTCTCACAAGGAAGTAAAGATGGACCAAGGGAAAGTCATGGCTGTAAAAGACTGGCCTGTTCCCCAGACAAGAAAACAATTGTGAGGATTCCTTGGATTCCTCAACTTTTACTGATGTTTTGTAAAAGACTTCATCAAAGTAGCATGCCCCCTTAACACGCTCATGTCGGAAAAGAACGAATTTGTCTGGTCAAACGAATGTCAAAGGGCCTTTGATGACTTAAAGGACCATCTAACTTCAGCACCCTCTCTTGTGCTCCCAACAGACACTGATCCATTCTGAGTGGAAACTGACAGATCTGGCATAGGAATTGGTGCCATCCTTTCACAGAAGCAAGATAATATATGGCACCCCATTGCATATATCTGTTAAGACTCCATAATCTCCAAGCTCATTTCCGAGTGATGTCTGGCAAGTCCGACCAGAGATCTAGAGGGACAAAGGGATAAGTGGTGGGGAAGGACTGGAGGTCCAAAACAGAGGAGACGGAGTAGGAGAACTTAGGAGGACGTTAGCACAGGACTTATGTGTCGCACCCTTGTATAGGTCTGGGTCCTCAGACTTCGTAGGAATAGAGGGTAGGAGACATAGGAGGGAATCGGACACGAGAGGAGATTGGCTTGTTCGATATTCATACTAAGGAATATACATGGGAGACGCAGTCCTTAAGTACGGATGGAGTAAGGTATGGAATAAGGAGGACAGATGTCAAGTGTGACTAAAACATGTAGGAGTGTTAGGGATATGAACGACAGATGTCAAATGTCAAGTAACGGATGAAACATGTAAGAGGGACAACGATATGGATGATATATAGTAAGTCCGACAATGGCTGAGGTAAAACCGAGGTTAATCCGAGTGGAGGTACGAACTCCAGGGTGTAACTCCGAGCGGAGGTACGAACTCCAGGGTGTAACTCCGAGGGAGGAATGATGATGATGGGCGGAGGACATGTGAGGAAGGCCGGAGATGACTGGAGAAGGTCAGAGGATGGGCAGAGGAGGCACAATTAGGAGCAGAATGATGGATATGACAATATCTCAAAATTCCTCAACAAAGTGGAAAGAAATTACCATGCTGCAGATCTCGAGATGCTAGCCATCATCTTCATGCTCAAGGAATGGCGACATTACCTACTTGGAGCAACGCACCCATTCAAGATTCTAACAGACCACAAGAACCTCAAATTCTTCAGAAAACCCCAGGATTTGTCACACCATCAAGCTCAATGGTCACAAATCTTACAAGAATACTCTTTTGTCATTACTCATCGTAGTGGCAAAACAAACCCCACTGATCCTCTGTTCAGGAGGCCAGATCATGAAAAGGGGGTAGCCGATAACAAAAACAAGACACTCCTACCATCAGCCCTCTTTTCTGTGTCCAAAGAGACTCTGGTCAATCCTGAGGAACGAGTTTGTGCAGTTTACTCACAGTCAACACTTGAAAGAATTACAGTGCTCCAGTACAAGGCTGAGAAATACACTCTAAAAGGCCTAAAGGAACACCCTGAGAGCTGGTCAATGCGAGACAGTATCATTCATTGGAAGGACAAGATCTACATCCCCAAAGATGACCACCTACATGAACAAATTCTCAAGGATCATCACAATCACCCCCTTGCTGGACACCCGGGATACTGCCATACTAAAGACCTCATCTGTGACCAGTACTACTGGCCAACATTGAGAAAAGACATCAAAAGATACATGGCAGGATGCAACGCATGCCAGAAAGCCAAGGCTAAATGCACTAGGCACATCACTCCTCTACACCCCCACAAAGTTCCCTCCATACCATGGGAAGAAATTTCAATCAATATCATTGGTCCTCTCCCAGAATCACAAGGAAAAGATGCAATCCTCACTGTTGTGGATCATTTTTCAAAAATGATTCACGTTTTCCCAGTTGCATCAAATATCACCTTTCTTGGCATGGCTCAAATTTTTGAGGACCACATATTCAAACTTCATGGAACTCCTCTCCAAGTCATATTCGATCATGGCACACAATTTGTGTCATCATTCATGCAAGACTTGTATAAACTCTTGCACATCAAGGCTAATCCATCCATGGCGTATCATCCCCAAACCAATGGACAAGCCAAACAAATGAATGCGGAAATCAACCAATACCTCCACATATACATGAACCACTGACAGAACGACTGGGTCAAGTGGCTACCCCTTGCAGAGCTCGCACACAACCAAAAGATGAGCTCAGCCACTGGTCACTTCCTGTTCGTTCTTAACTATGGACATCAGCCAACAAATGGAGTGGACAGAAGAGTCCAAGTGAAAAATGAGTCTGCAGAAGATTTTGCCACACAGCTGAAAGAAATGCAAGCCGAAGTAAAAAAGATGTTGGAATTCGCAGCCACTGACATGAAGCGGTTCCATGACAGACAAGCCAAAGACCATCCTGAATACAAACCAGGGGACCTCGTCTTAGTGGAAGCAACAAACATTCAGTCTGACAGGCCCTCAAAAAAGCTAGATGACAAATGCTATGGCCCTTTTAAAGTCATCAAAAAAGTTGGCCAAAGTGCATATAAGCTGAAACTCAAATGAAGCTGGAAATCAATCCATCCAGTTTTCAATGAGTGTCTTCTCTGGCCTTACCGAAAAGGCAAATTCCTGTCTCAAAAGGTCATACCTCCCCTGCCCAAGATCATCAGTGGAGTGGAAGAAATGGAAGTTGAATATATAGTCAACTCTTGAGAACATCAAGGTAACATAGAGTACCTAGTGCACTGGAAAGGATTCCTGCAAGAAGAACATGAGTGGATCAAAAACCAAGACCTTCCCAATGCACCTGATGTGATCTCCGACTTCCATCACAGACATCCAACTGCACCCCAACCCTCACTGAAATTGAAGCTTCAACCTCCCCTTTGCATGCATTCAATCTTTCAATCACCTGAATTCCTAGCTGACCGAGCAAAGCTCAACAGGCTCCCCGACTATCTATTTGAATTCCCCACCACTGAAGATGTCAGTCTTGAAAAGGGGGTAATGACAGAATGTGACAATTTTAATTATGTACAGTAGTACTATGGTAGTATTATATTTAATCATTCCATACCATCATAATGTTCCAGTGACATCATTAGAATATGGTAGAAGCATGTAGAATGTTCTATCCCATAGTAGAATGATTGGACACTCAATTTAGGTTCACTCAATGTATATATAGTAGTTACATCTCATGTACGATCCTCATTCTTGGGATCATCTTTACTACTTGAATCACAGTGCTCTCTTCAAGTCTGTCTCTTGTAAGTTTCTGATAATAAATCAGTAGATAACTGAATTGAAAGCAACCTCTTACAGGAAAAAAAAAAAGAAAGAAAGGCAAATGTTGATGCTGGTTCAGCTGGTGAAATCGACAGGAAGTCGTAATTTCCCGTCCGCACGGGCAGTCTTTGCTACGAGAGATTTGCGTACAAAGGAACAACCGCTACTATGCCGATTAGCCCGTTTTATCGACTTTTCGTATCTATAGCTCTGTTCCTTGGGAATACCAAAGGTAGCACTTGTATTACTGACGGACAACTTGGCAGGGTAGGTGGAATAATCCGCAAATAAATTTTTCTTCACAACCAATTCCCACGACTATCTCTCCCCAACTCATCCAGACATGCGTATCGAAAAGTGTTATTTCTGTTCGACAAACGTGTACCCCGGGCATGGTAAGGGACATGCCAGTTAACCCTAGAAAACGTTAACTGATCCGCGTTAGGAACCGCGTTTGTTCGCAACGATGCCAAAGTCTTTCGCTTTTGCACCTCCAAGTGAGCATTTTGCTCGTCTAGCTCGTCATCATTCTCATCTGGCTGTAGATGTCACAAAAACTTCAAGTCAGTGTTCATTTCAGTCAAAAAATTTCTGCGTTTATCGTTGAGCTGTTAGAATGAAACGAAATCCGCGTAAGATACGGTGGACGAAGGCTTTCCGGAAAGCCGCAGGCAAGGAGATGACCATTGTCAGTGTGACCAGCGTGATGTATCCATTCCTTGTTGTGACGCTATGTTCGATGCTCTCAGGATGCTACAATCGACTTTGAAAAGCGCAGAAATGTCCCGGTTCGTTATGATCGCGGGCTAGTACAGACTACGATCAAGGCGATGAAGCGGATTGGGGAGATCAAGCAACGACGGGAACATGCATTCTGGAGACAGAGGTAGGTTTTCGCGGCTTGCTCGGTCACTCAACCCCTCACGTTCGCAACCCACAGAATGTCGGTTTCTCGGGAAAAGCAACGCGCACACCGGGCCAAAAAGCTAGCAGCCAAGTCGACGTCCGTCAAACTTGTGAAGCCATTGGTAGCGGAGTCTTCATCCGCCGAGAAAGAGTTGGAGAAAATCAAAGTACCAAGCAAGAGTCGGAGTGCCCTCACCAAGGGAGATGGCCAATTTATGTGCATGGATGTCAACTAGCTTGTCCGTTTAGTGTTGTATTAGCACGAGTTTTGAGCGAGGCGGCTATGAAACAGGGGCTACTGACCAGATTTGTGGTGGCATGAACCAGGCTGGCCTCCAAGACCCAAGTCCCTGAGTTGGACATCCTCCGCAGCGCCGGCTCATCTACCACAACGATCCGCCATTCGAGACATGTTCCCTTGCTTTGCTTAAATCCATGTCTTCGTGGTACTCTTCATGGTTTTCTGGTCTCCCTACGTTTGATTTCGCAATCCCATCTGGTATTCAACGACGTTTCTTTTCCTTTCTCTTGAGGAGAACCCTAGGTCGTTTTCTCAAGCCAGGTCAACTCGACCTCCATCAAATCGACTCTCAGCTTGGCTCTGGGACTGTCCACGTGAAGGACTTGGAACTAGATGAGCAAGTGAGCCTACTGCTGCTTTGCTGCCAACGTACTCCTGATCCTGTTTTCAGGCGATCAACCAATTACTCGTAGGACTTCCGGTCTCTTTGTACGACGGTTTCATATCCGGTGTCACCGTCCGTATTCCATTTCCGAATCCACTCTCTTCCAGCGTCGGCTTTCATGTCCAGTCTCTCAATCTTACGTTTCAAGTAGCGTCGGAACAATACACATCCCCCCCTTCACCATCCGTTCATCACGACTCCAATCTTGCTGGTTCGGTGGTCTCTGTTGCGGAGACTTTCATTCACGACGAGCTTACACCCGGAGAGGAAGCTACTTTACGACAAACTCTTAAGCCTCCCGTTCGCTCTTCATCTCCTGAAGATGAGAGTGAGAACTTACCTGGAGGTTTCAACCCATTTGGATACAATTTACATGCTGAAGAAACGCAAGCGCACTCAGCGCCCCGCAGGAACGACGATCCTGTGGGAGTATCAAGTTTTGCCACTCTTATTGAGAGACTCCTTGCCAAATTCGAGTTTTCAGCAGTGGATACTAAAGTCACCATCGTCTATCCCGGACACGCTAGCTTTTCCCTCTCTGTTTCGGAGATAGCGTACCGCACGGATCCGAGACCCCGTTCGGAAGCAAACAGTGGACCTCAGTTGGTATCGGAAGGAAGCGACCGTTGTGGGCAAGTCTGCACAGTATCCATCTCTGGGCTGAAGGTAACTTCGCGAGATCTACGTGTCCTCGCCTCCTCTCCAACTGTTACAAGCACAGCATCCCCAGTTTCGTTTATGTCTTCCCGGAACTCTCCGCCGCCACGCTACGACCCATCGCCCAAGCAATTATCACGCAGCTCATCATCCTCTTCTTTAGACGAAGCTACTCAGCTTGTAATGTCACAGTCGATTGCCATGCTTCCTCCTACCTCCTGCTGTCTGCCTTCTGCTTCGAGCAGTATGTACCAGAGTGCCATTTCCGCATCTCATGCAGAGTCGGCAGAAATGGATATCGCTTCGGCGTCGCTTTCGAATCCACAGATCGCTAATAATATTGGTAGCATGGAGCAGGCTCGTTTACATCCCCAGATATCAACACCGCGTCGGGACACCGTCGATGATGTCCTACTTTCCTTTGGTTCACAGCCCATAACATTTTCATTGCAAATCCCTTCTCGACATACTCAAGCTTCCGAGAAAAACACTGAAGCCGGTGACGACTATCCGGTTAATCTGGAAGACTTTGTTCGAGGCGCGCCGGAAGGGGAGACCCTACAATTTTCCGTTAAAGTCGGAACGCTTGCTTGCGCTTTTTGTTCTGGCCACCTACGCGTGCTACTGGATGTCTTGGATGCGTGTATGTCTAAACTTCCTGCGTCGTCAGTTGTCCCATGCAAAGATGCGTCGTCGGAATTTCGCCGTACCGCGTTTCGCTTGGAAGCAAGTGTTGTCGTTCGCGAAATTGTAATCATCGCACTCCCGAGGCCGGTGACAGGAGAACCATTCTCTCTTGACACTTTCTATGCACGGCCTCTTGTACCACCAAGACTACCCTGCACCTATCTGCGACTCTTTTTCGACACTCTTTCCATCTCTCTTCGACGCTCGACACCCTCCCCTGACTTACCGACGCCTGGTGCACCGCGACCTTCATCTTCGGTGCCAGTGGACTGGCCGGCATCTGCAAGAGTAGTCGTTTTGGACGTGTCTCTATTCGCCTTTCATGCACTATCTTCCATGGATGATCCACAAGTTGCAGTGCCAATGCTCATAACTGACCATTACTTGCCTACGGTACATGGCGCTCATTACTATCGTCCCTCGCTCGCCTCGGAGAGGCCAAGGGATATAAAATTCCCTGAGTTCGAAGTAATCGACTGGACACAGGCTAAACTCAAGAGTGGTTCAGCGAGGTTGTCTACGTGGCGTCTGAAAGGTCGAACGGTACATGAGAAGGCAGACAAATCACATTCACCATTCCAAAGGCCTGGTGATCTTCCCAGTTCTCCGAACCCCTTCGTCTCCAGCCTCTTATCCGAAATGGAAGATACAGTGTCAATGCCACCTGCAATAGAAATTTCTGACCGGCTGGCGCCGCTCCCTCCATCGATGGAAAATTCGCGGATTGTAGATGTCAAGGTCGCGGCTCTTCACTTCTTCTTCGATCTTGGTATTGTTGTCGAGGATGGCTTGTTTATATGCTTCCTTGAAGACGTCGTGTCGGCTACTATCTTTGTACCGAAGGGGGCAACACCCACGATAGGGAGTGAAAACGCCTGTCGACAGAGTCTCGGAGAGTTGAGTGGGGACGAAGGGGGCGTGGAAATGGATACTTCAAATCGACGAAAGATTGTCCACGCGAAAGAGAGAGAAGGGGAGAGAAAACGGTTAGAGGCGCTCGTTTTGGACGACCTCAACCTTGGTACGAGTTACCGGCGTGCAGAGACATCAAAGGTGAAATCTACCCGACAACGACCACCCCTACCCAAACGGAAGGTCGGCGCTATGACTTGCCTTTTTTTGTTCTCTCCGCTCAAGACGCTTTAGAAAACAGTGCCGAGTGAATCAGACCTCAGTCTTCGCCTGACGTGTCCAATGATTCGAGTTGAAATACGTTGCCCACCTCCCCTTTCCCATCTGCCACGGTCTGGATGTATGCTATTTGACTTCCGTGGCTTGATAATTTCCAGCGATCCTGTTTTCACTGACCCCTCTCTCAGGTTTTCAGAAAGAGTGGAATTACCATCACTGTGCTCGAGTAACAATATCTCGGGCGTGTTCTTGAGACTACGCCTCCAAGAGATACTTGCTGCTTACTCTTCCGTCGATGATAACGTGGCACACACCATTTTGACACTCGGTTTCCTCCCAAGTAAGGAGGTTGGACATGACGCGAGCGCACTTTTCGCTATGGAATCCGGATCAAACACGCTCCCTCTTTCTGTCGCGCTGGGAAGACCCGACATTGCGAACGAATCCGCAAGCAACCCTCCGAACAGGCTGTCGATGACCGTTGACATTCCTTTGATAAACCTTGTGATGGATAAGGCTGTATTCGATGGACTTCAGTATTGGGCAGATGATATGGCTCAATTGTTTGAGAGGAACTTTGCAACTCCAGAGAGTGCAACAGAAACCCTCCCGAGTCGCAACCCAAGCATAATCGGAAGTCGTTACTTCACTCAGTCGCGCAGCGGAACTCATGACGGCGATGAGAACGCCGTGGAAAAGTCCAAACGTACCAATACCAGTGAAACTGTGGTGAAGGTCAGCGTCATGGAGGGTAGGTCCCTTTCCCGCAGGAAAGAGAGGGAGAAATTCACAGCATTTCTGTCAGTTTTGGCCAGGTTTATTGTCCCTCGGGATGATGAATCTCGTCACGCGCGACCGTTCGACATATTTGCCTTAGACGTGGACGCACTGATCGAGCTGAGACCGGAAGGCAAGGTGTGTTGCATGCCGTGGTGCCTTGATCGTTCTGACAGTGCCGGAGGAACAGGAGGAGACTGTGGTCACTGCTGCAATTATGGATCTTCGTATCGCGGACACATCTAGTGAAGGAGAATACGTAATCTTGGTTCAGAGCCCCTGCCGAGGCCTTGTGAGTGCTGGGTTTTTGGTCTGCACGTTCACTAAAGAGTGTGGCACAGTCGTCAGCAACCAGGCCCTCGGTGAAATCTAGGATAACGTCCCTCGTGGTTCCTGAAGCAACAGCCAAGGAGTCACGTATCAAGCTTACTCTTTGGGGCCTCACCCTACATCCGCCACTTGATGGAAACATTGGTAATGATCTAGCTACATTTGCTAAAGCACCTCCAGGGGTGCGTGACCTGAATTTGTCCCTCCACTCTGACAAACCGGTACCCAGGCATTTGAGTCTGTCGTACCGTCTGAATGCACTCGGCTCACAGTCGGCGTTATCGATGTGTCAGTCAATCTGCGTGCTCCGGGGCATCCTGGAGCTGCTGTGCTGTATCTTGGCGAAGCCGAATTTTCGACAGAGTTGGTGGGAGACTCGACCGAATCCGCATTCAAGTTAAGCGTTTCGTCATCGCACATATTTTTGGTGGACTCGATCCTGGACGCGCCCGCATCGACTCGGACTATTCCAGGTTCTCTTAGTTACGGTGTTGACTTTTGGAAGGTTAATTTCAGGTCTTTCGCTGATGGCCTGCCTTCTAAAACATAGACCCAGGACTCCGGCTATGCGTTGATAATGGAGATTTCTCAATCTCAGCTCGCCTTTCGAGCAGACAACACAATCCTACCACCAAGCATCAACGTTCGTAAATGCTTTGGGTCGTTGAAATACTATTAATCACAATCTGCAGGTTGTCACCCAGCGGGTTGGCCTCCGAATACACCTTTGCGCAGACACTATCAGTGCACTCGCAAGTTGGATAACCCAAATGACGCGTACCTCGAGGGATAACGCGGACGTACAGTACGTCATTCCCAAGCAATGAAAGGCATGAAACGCAGGACTAAAACCCATTCAAGTCCTTCCTGCATTACTCCAAGGACGCCGAACACTATCCTTGGTAACCATGGACATGACATGACTGGTATCGGCACTCTGTTCATAATCTTGCTGCACCGCTAAACTTCAGATTGTAGCCTCTTTGGACGAACATGCCTTCAGGGTCGTTCCAGAAGTCGGGAGTACAGCGGACATGATATCTGATGATTTACCTGTTAATCAAGACTATTTGGACGCATCTTTTGGGACTGCTGCGGGACTGCGAGAGCTTACGGATGATGACCTCGAAGATTTTGACACGGAAGGACAGTCGGGTCGTAACACCCCTATGATGGGTCAGCTCGGGATCGTATCAAATGTCGGTGGCGAAACGGTTCGCGTTTTGAAACCTTTTTCTTTTGTCGAACATTATTTCGACACAATTTCACCTGATGTAGCCCGGGGCTCCGAGAGGTAACCGGTCGCTGATAACATGTGTGCTTCTATTGACTTCCCCGCAGCCGCAGCGATACTACCTTCCGGATGCGGATCTATGATTCAGACATAGTGCTCCTTTTACATGACGGATTCGATTGGCCTCGTACACGCAAAACCATCGAGAAGGAAGTTAAAGAGATGCGCAAAAGGCTCGCACGTATACGTCAACTAGTTGCTACCGGCCAGACACAGGAGCCCATGGATGAGGCAACGAGTGCAACACTCTTCAACTCGTTCCACATTGGACTCGACCAAGATTTGGAAGGCATGGATCCGGACGCCCTCATCGCTGCAATCGACGACGAACTTGATGATTCTGCCGAAACCGGAACCGAGAGTTCTTGGCAGTCAGTGCATCCCGCCTCTCCGGGTCGACCGCGAATCGTGCCGACGCGCGTGCATGGAAAACGCCTCACCCGATCCAAAGGGTCTTCAATTGAGATCCGATTGCATGGCCTGAACGCAGAGGTCGACAATTACCGGCCCGGTGATACTTTGGTATCACGCACGTTGATCCTAGTCAGGGACCTTGAAATTCTTGACCATATCAAGACATCGACATGGCAGAAGTTCCTTACTGACATGCGATCGGATTCCAGAGGGAACATCAGGGAGACTGAATCCAATATGGCACGAGTAGAGTTGTTGACTGTACGCCCTTCACCGTCACATCCTGCAGAAGAAGCACGACTCCGAGTAAGTTCATAATTTCATTGAAAACTTACTGCTGAAACTGTCGACCCCGTCCCAAGGCAAAGATTTTGCCTTTACGATTGTATGTTGATCAGGATGCCCTCGACTTCCTCAAGAAATTCTTCGGATTTCAAGATCCGGACAACCCGTCAGTCCCCGAAGACGGAGAGAAGAAAGAGGAGATCTACTTCCGTAAGCTAGTTCCCTATCCCTGTATCATGCGTGCTCATGGGATCCAAACACAGAACATGCCGAAGTTTTCCCTGTAGACATCAAGCTAGACTACAAACCTCGACGTGTTGATTACAGAGCATTGCGAGACGGCAGAACCATAGAGTTGATGAACTTCTTCCATTTCGATGGAGCCGAGATGACATTGCGTCATTTGACGTTGCACGGTGTGCGTTTGTGCCGAACAAGGACGATAACCAGCTGACGTGTTGCTAGATCACTGGGTGGCCACGCTTCTTCGACACTCTGAATGACCTCTGGACTCCAGATGTCAAGGCAACGCAGCTCGTTGACGTGATCTCTGGTGTGGCCCCGATTCGGTCTGCAGTCAACGTCGGGTCTGGGGTCGCAGATCTCGTCCTACTCCCCATTGCCCAATACAAAAAGGATGGTCGCATAGTCCGCGGGGTACAGAAAGGTACCAAGGCGTTCGTCCAGTCCACCGCAATGGAGGCTATCAAACTGGGTGCTCGCCTGGCCACTGGTACACAGGTGATCCTGGAACAAGCTGAGAATGTATTGGGTGGCCAGTTCAAAGACCCTATCACTGCTGAGGCTCTTCAAATACCATGCGAGGACGAAAGTGCAGAAGCCTCGGATGACGACTTGATTAGTCGTTATGCCGCCCAACCCTCTGGTCTCAAAGAAGGGGTACAGTCAGCTTACCGCAGCCTGCAGAGGAATCTACAGTCCGCCGCCCAAACTATCCTCGCCGTACCCATGGAAGTATACGAGAGATCTGGAAATGAGGTGAGCCTAAGGCAGGTTCAGGATTTTGATCATCAATCTAATCGTTTCGACGTACAGGGAGCTGTCAAAGCTGTTGTGCGCGCAGTTCCGATTGCCGTCTTGAAACCCATGATCGGTGCTTCCGAGGCAGTCAGCAAGACTCTTATGGGACTGCATAATACCCTGGACCCCAACATTCGGCTTGAAAATGAGGCCAAATACAAACACCGTTAATTTCTGCCTACCTACAAATTTGTACCATCTAGCATCGATCCACTGCATTAATTATTAAAGAGAATAAACCCAACATTTGTTGAACTATTGCAGTAAGATTAACAGGGCTGATGACATGTCTGATACCGAAGATTACAAAGGCAAGTGCATAGGTAATTCGCTCAGTGCCTTGGTGTAACAACCACATACCCATCGTCAAGTGGGCAGGTAATGTAAGCTTCTGCCAACAATGATTGCACAGCCACACTGAAGATGATGCATGGCTTTTAGCATCTTTGATAATGCAAGGCTCAGAAGGGACACACTCAAATTGATGAACTGAACATCCACATGATGCCTGGATCACTTGTGCCAACTCTGCAATTGAAACAGGCTGATTTCTGTGGTGGCACATATACTTCATGATAGCTCTTTCAAGTGGCTCAAGGCCAACATATGGCCTATGTTTCTGTGGTGAGAATGCACTTGGAAGAACTGCATGAGAAAGTGCCAGAGTTGCAGAGGTGATACCAATGGGATCATGCTCAGACTCTGAGTCAATATTGATATCTTGTTGATGAGTTTGGCCATGATCCACAGGATGGACCTCCATGTCTTCAGATTCATTGGCTTCCATGTCTACCTCATTGTCATGTGGCTGATCCAAATGTATAAGCAACCTTCTTTCATTAAAGCCTGAGTAGCCCACCTGAACATGCTCTTGAATAAGCATGTTACTGTGAATTACATTCAAAGTGTGATATAGGACTTGATAAAATCCATGGACTGGTTGGATGTTCTTGATTGAAAGCTTGATCTTATGTGTGTTATCCTTTCTTGGGGTTCCCACAACCTCAACAAAGGTGTGTACTCTACAAAAATATAATGACTGCTGATATCAAAATATGATAATGTACTCACAAGGCCTTGTATTGAGCCTTTTCCTCCTCCTCTGCCTCTGCAGATAGCCCATGCCCATGAGTGAGACTATCAAAGTCCTTATATGCAAATATTTTCCCTGTTCCATCTTCAAGAACAAAAAAGGCATTTGCTGGCATGATCTCTACACTTGTCAGATGGGCAACAAGTTTAATCTGCAAAATCCATTTAAACTTGATTAGTTCCCCAATTCTCAGTAAATTATACACCCACATGGTCAAACCCTCTCCTCTCTATCATTAAAGATTTGTCTTCAAAGAAGGGTGAGGGTTCTGCTTGAAGTAGCTGGTGGATGGTGACAGGACAAAGATTATTTCTCTGGGTATGATGTTTGGGTGGAACCCAAGAGACTGTGACAATGGGTTCATCATCCAGGTGTTGATCAAACATCATCAATGAAGTGTGGACAGTTGAGAGAGGCAGATGAAGTGGTTGCTTAACCAGCTTCTACTGAGGTTATGTAATTGTATCCCAGATAGTCGACCTTGTCAATCAAGTTACAGACTATCCTGCAAACAATGATGGTTCCAACAGAATACCATAGCGGCATCAAACAGTCCAAAATGTCCTACATTGCTCAACACAGCAAGAAGTGAGATTCATCAGCGCCTGAATACACCACGCCGTCCTCTGTCAACTTGTCAAGAGCATCGCTAAAGTGACCGGATTAAGCGTGAGTGATGGTGTAATATGAGCACTTACCTTATTGTCACAGCATTCCCTCCCACTGCGCGGGCGATAGCACTAACATGAATGCCTTCAGCACAACTCGGTTGATCTTGCATGAACGAAATGATAGAACGATGTAACGTAGGTAGATGTGAGAACTGGTCGCTGGAGACTGTTGGCTGAACTGAGTATGCAGTGCTCGGACCAGCCCCACTTTGCCGCGAAGCTACTTCTCGAGGATTTTGGCCGGGTCTTGGTGGCTGCGGAAAGGTGAGATTGAACTGGTGTGGCAAATATTGAGCCTACTGGACCACGCTCCCATATCATAGTGACGGTCATGGCTTCTAGAAGGTGAAAGTAAATCTCGGCGGGCGAATCAATAGGCCGTATAAGGTTAGTGTTGATGTATCTTTTGTTTCCGAACATCTTCAGATTTCCCAGAACCCGTACGTATGCTCCCTCGCTACCTAATTAACGCTTAGTCACAAAGGCAATAGGAGGGCCAACTCACACTATGCCATTCCTTTCTGACTCGTCCTCCATAGAGGAGTCGGTCCAGTGGCGAGCTTCGATTCGACCTGAACCGTCATCGAGCATATATTGATTATTCGTCGCCTGTGCTTGTACTGAGGCAATATACGCGACAACGGTGACCTAGACGATGTGATCAGTGACTTTCACTTCCAAGTACGGCGACCGTTTACTTGTCCAATCTCCTGGTCGTCGAGGACCCAGTCCGCGTCTGTGTGTGCCTGACTGGCTTGAATAAGTTGGTAGATTGTCATCGGGCGTAGTGAATGCGCAGTTTCAGTTTTCTGAACGTCGAAAGGGGGTTGGAAATAAGCCGTGGGTACAAGCAAGGTCAACGTACACGAGCGAAACCTCCCGGGCTGCCGGATGCGCTGCCATAGGGTGAACCTGTCGTCATGTAGCCACCGTAGTAGTTGTTGTCGTTGACTATGAGTATGATTCGAGTGAGTACAAATACACATCTTGGTTTCCGCGTTGACTCACATTGGCTCATTGTGGTGTGGTGGTGGTCAAATGTATACTTTGGCTGACTCACCCGATCTGCACGACGCGTTATGACGCGAAACGTTGTGTCACGTCACGTGCGCCAACTGTGGTGCAAAGCATCTATCGAATTAAGTATGTGTTGCTTCTACAGGAATGAGTGGGGATGATAATGCATGCAGTGATATACAGGAGTGAAGGGCCCTATCATTGCCCATGTGTGGCGTTAAGTTTCGCCGTTCCCTTTCCAACCCCTTCAAGCACCTTCTTCCGTGACTCAGTCACGCTCTTGGCAATATTCAAAACAAACTCGTGGGTGATCTGCAGTCCCGTAGGGAACATTGTTAAAATCCAGAGTACCTCTCGAATGATGGAAAAATGGACCTGTTCAATAGTCACTGCGGTGCAAGCTTGCACGAAGACTTGACGGCGCTCCAAAGAGCCTTCGGCCTCTCCCACCCTGATCAACGCTGTTGACATCTCCTTTAGCACACAACTAGCTTTCGATCGAATATCCTTGAATTGCGAAACAAGCTGCCGTATATCCGTTCATTAGCGTACAATTATTAAATTCCATCGTGTTACGACTGACGTTACCGAGTTTGTGAATTTTCACCACGGCGGGAGATTTGAACCGCATCGTCTCGATTATGAAGAGGATAAACGCCTGGAAGGAATACGTCAGCCAGGGATACAAGGACGGCAGCCAAGCAATCGACACCTCTTGCGCGATTGTGGCAACATGCAGCAGCTCCGAAGGTGAGCACTTTGACTCTAGCAAATGCCTGAAACGAGAGAGCATGGTATCGAAGAACGCAGTAAGTTGGACAGGTGCTTCCTTGATGGGAGGCGCTTCTTCATCCTTTTTGGAATGACCATTCGCATCACCATTATGAGCTTGGAGGTCCACCCCACGCAGCGGGAACCCGGTCTTTAACTCCGTTTGTCTGGAGGCCTCTGCCAGTACCACCGCCGGTGGGGGACGAATGTGGTTGTGATGGGGTTCAAGCCAGTCGCCAAGTGTGGTGGCCCATTCAAGCAGTTGGGCTTCGCAGGAGGTTAACTAAAAACAGTGTCAGCTTTGCAAACTATGCATAGAAACTTGAGTATTACTTCTGCAGCCTCTTCTATTCTCCTTAAAGCAAGTCGCTCTGGCAGGGGTAACTGTACCTCAGGATCCGAGCTCTTCTTCGGCCGGTCACCTACAAGCAATTTCTCTTCAACAATATCATCCAAGTCACTAGCGTGTTGGAATGCGCGGATATAGATCTTCAAGAAACACCACAACCAGCCTCGCTGTGACAAAGGATACTTTGGTATTTTTGGAACCACACAACAAACTCAATACCTACGCTGGTTGATGACCCGAACAGTAAAGTCTGGTCATTGAAGGTCGGTTTGCAACGAGGTTGGTGGTTGGGAATGATGACGAAATCGCGGTTGTCGCGGTGAGCTACGCCGCCGGTTATGTTAGAATAGACGACAGCATAGACAGAGTTACGGAGCGCACCGCGGTCGAACATGAATTTCAGCTCGATAAGTTCCATGTCTATGATGTCCGTGTTCAATGGTTCGTGAGTGAGACGCATGCGGACATGTTCCAATTTAACGACGTCCCTCTGGAGGGAGTTCTCCAATCTATCCTCGAACTCGATGAAATCCGGGATTTGAGTATATTTCTCCGCAGTGAACGATCGGACAATAAAGTCCGAGGTCTAAACTGACTTAGAAAAAGTGGATCCCAATGTGACGGTCAGACGAACCTCTTGAGAGCTTGCCAAGTATATCTGGCTAGACTCCAAGCATTCCGAAGGGTATGTTAGGTCCCCGGTGGCGGCAAGCGAAAATGTCAAAGCGCGCGTAAGAATAAGATGGGACAAAGTGTCGTTCTGAACCTGCTTGACATTCATCTGACGATAGTGGTCCAGAGCAAGTGAGGATGCGCCTTTGCTTCAAAGTTAGTAACCTGATAATCGTAAACCCAACATACACACCCAAAATGCGATATATCCGAACCAGCATTATACGCATCTGGAATGACATGCGACTTTTAGTCAGTCCATATTCTAAGACTGTCGCCGCCTCGTAGAGTGCCTCTTCCGAATAATTGAACGCCCAAATCATCACAAAGGCATTCGCAGCCATAAGAACCAAGTCGTCTGCAGGCTGTAGCTCGGTAACGGGGAGCTCTCGGCCAAGCGCGAGGCCATCCAGGTATTCTTTGAGGTATTTCAACCCGCAAGCAGCCTCAGACTCGACCGTGATTTCCGAATCCAGGAGCATGTAGCGCTCGAGCTTCCGTACATTAATCAGTCGTTGAAGGTCACCCATGGACGCCTGAGTTGGGACTACGAATTGAAAAAAGAACTCATCACCGCGTAATTGCGGATGGTGCTTACGAAGGATGCTTGGTGGTTTGCGAGGAATGCTTTCCACCGATCAAGCGACATAGTCTCCAAATCAAGAAAGCTGATCAAGTCCTCAAAGCAACATGCTTTGTCACCAAACTCAGTGAAGTAATTCTCCATCAAGCCGACAACCACACTGTCATCTAGAGGTTAATTTCAGTGTCTGCAAGGTAGGCGAAATCTTCAATTACAGAAAACTGACCGGACATGCCAAATTTATAGGCGCGATGTTCTAATTCAAGCAATGCTAGAGGAGCGGCCCGGTTCTTTGCACCATCCTTCTCCGCAATTTGTGCAAGGAATGCGCGAGTTTTGGTAATATTCTCCAGACATTCATTTTTGCTCTCTTCCGCGACTTCTCCCCGCGGGGACGAAACTGGAGCAAAAGTCGAGTCGAGAACCGACAAAAATTCCAGCCAGTTACGATCGCTATCTTACTGATCAGCTTCCTGAAGTGTTAAAAGCGGCAAGGACATTGAGTTAGACCGACCCATTCGAGATTTTGTGTTGTGCGCGCTCTCCTTCTTCTTTGAAGAGACTTCTACTTCGCCAGATCTCCCTACGTGTCTGATCGCAAGCAAGGCTAGTCGAACAGATTGTCTTTCCGATATCACTTTCGAGCAGTGTGTTCGCTTCGTCGTACGACTCTAACTCCTTCAGGATAGTGATGTGCATGTGAAAACGATCCGCAGTTAGGTATGATGGGGACGGCGACGAGGTAACAAGCCTATGAGCAAGTTTATAAAGCAGCGATTTCATACTTGAGGTGGTTGTCGGATCACTGGCCTAAGCAAGGGGTGTGAGCTTGTAGCTGGTCGAATGGATGGAACGGACCTGCAGAATCGCACCCATCACGCTCCAATACAAGTACCGATCTTCTTGGAATTGTTTGTGCATTCTTGTAGAAACCTATACACACCAGAAGTCAGGCCAATACAGGCAAGCTCCAAGAGATATACCTGTTGCGCAGATTTCCAATTCGCAGTGCGTACGTGTGCAAAGAAAGTTTGAGCGCCATACTCTTCATTGAGAGGTTGCTGCTTGTAGGCTTCCTCAAACATGCAAACCATGTCGGTGACTGAAATGAGTGATTAATAGATCGCTAAAACCGGCAGAGGTGAAAGACTTTACTCCTTCCGAGACCCTTCAAGGCGTGCATCATGGCAGAAATAGTCGCATCGTCAAGGGATTTGACAGCGAGTACCTCATCGCACAGTGCGAGAGACTCTTCTACTTTTTGAGAGCGCACGAGTGCAAGGGCCTTGAGCGACTAATTTGCGGAGATGCATAAGTTGAAAGCTGCCGAGAAGCGGCACCAAAACATACTTTGACGAGTAGGTTGTTGGGATACTTCTTGAGCAGCTTGTTGCAAGAAACAATTGCCGATTTGTTCGAACCAGTATCGAGAGCCTCTACGGTCGACGAAGTGGGCTAGTTAGCGTTTCGGTGTGGCGAGAGAAAGTCGAGCACTGGACGGACCATAGATGGGACGAATTTGGCGTTCGAGGGTCACGGCAGCAGACATTTTCGTATCAGGACAAGCTGGGCAAGAGTGGATGTTTGGGCCCGGACAAAAGTGAGAGAACTCTGAGTTGAAGGTGGAGTTGTGTTTGCGGAGCCACGCGGGGCACACGAATTTTTAACAAAGTCCCCCGCTAGCCGATGTTCCGTTACGCGGCATTTTTCGGCGGTGATTGGCGGACGTGTCTCTCAGGACTGTACCGTCGAGTGATAACACGCACGCACTCAGTGATATACAGCGGCAACCCGCAAGACACAACATGTCGCATCAGGTGTTGCTTTCACGGTTGGCCATCTTGTCAATACCAGCTCTGTACCGGCTCACCAACTGGTCGACAGCGGAATAGACCCCTTACTGGGCGTGTTCACTGGGTGCTTCGCTTACTACCTGTACGAAACAAATCCTCGCACGGTGCTGCCTCCCGATCAGCGACTGGGTGCCCTCCTCCGGTGGAAGTGGACCAAGTGGCAACGAGAAAGAGAAAGGAGTGGCAGGACATTCCGAGCCATCTAGAGAGGACCAAATAATCTGCATGCTTGGTTACTTGGTACTGTACAGACATTCCTGATCGAGAAGGGCGAGAGGGTGGTCCGTGCGCAGTACAGCAAGGTATATAAATCGAGGGCAGGCGGGAATAAACTTCATACTTACCTTGATGGCGCGTGCCCTTTCAGGTACCCGGGTGTGCGGGCCGTGGGGGCCTTCCATAGCACGGCGACCCTGTCCATACAGAAGGTAACTGTGGCTTGTATGGGCTTTGGCTCATGCACTGTCTAAATATTTTCCAGTCCTGCCATGGCCACTCTGGCTGGGCAGGCCATTTCTTTTTTTTTTTTTTTTTGGTCCTTTGATTGCCTTAACCCTAACCCTATGTATATTATCTTAACCAGAGCAATAACACATGTCTTATGTCAACATTATCTGCAGAGCTTTCATTACCGTGTGAAAAGTCTGATGCTCCTCCTCATTGGGTTCACCTTCTGCATGTTGCCTTGGACTCTGAAGTGCGATCCCCACAATGATATCGCGAGGCTCTCCCCTGATAGCTAACCAGACCAATGTTGCGATCTGTGATGCATAAAGCGAGTAGAGTGTCTGCATATGTACTGATGGTGCACTCCCAAAGATTGGTGTGAGTTGAATAGCTGCTGGGGGACAAGGGAGAGATTCTTGAAATTTAGAAGTGTCGAGTGAAGGATGGGCATGAAGATCTGTTGTCGATGGAATGGACGCCTGGATCTGAACATCAGTTAGCGGGTGAGGCCTTGAGAATCGCAAGGCGTACCAAATTGCCTACTTTGCCCATCTGGGTGACGAGCACGAGGGTCCGGTCAGCGAATGGTTGAACGACAAGTTCTGTGCGCAGATCACGAACAAGTACAGATGTCTGTAAAGACTTGGGCATGGCGTTGGTTAGAGGAGCGAACGCGATAGCACAATGATCACGTGTTTCCGCAACCGTCGAATCGAGGTGCAGGACACGCTCGACAGCCGAGCAGGGCTTTGGTGTGACGCGAATGTCGACTTTGGAAGGCAAGGGATCTCCTACCAAGGGAAAGGTGACCAATGACGACAAAAGATGGCGAGCAAACTGGTGGGACTTGCACCCCCTCGTGGAGGACATTCGCCGGTACGTACTCGCTCCTGAGGCCGTGTATTCCTACCCGTAAGCCCTGATTTATCACAGGCCCGCTGCTTGGTCTGGCTCATCCATCCTATTCACTGCACACCCAACACAACCCATCATCGTCGCCCGCCTCTTCCAATCCTCAAAACAATTCTTGGTCGTGTCGCCAGATCCAATTCTCCGTTCCCCCACGTCCTACGAACCACCGACGATCATCAGTGTGTCCCCGAATGACCACTGGTTGTTTGCATTCTTTCCCAGTCACGAGAGTGACAGTATCGCTTGTCTCTGGAATCGGGGCTCCCGTGTAGATACTTGGATAGTCAAAGAGTGCTGGCGATACAGTCGCGACGCTGGCATTGTAACATGTGCTTGGGCAGGCACAGAACGTGAGGTGCGTAGTCTTGTCGAGTCCAGGCAAGCGCCTCATTCATCCGGAGTAGTGGGCAACCT
>JBBPJV010000085.1:0-48334 GCA_038088915.1 Sutorius aff. eximius
ACCCGTCCGCGGCATTGGAAAAGTATCTTAGTATGTCGATCGTGTCCTGCTCACCCGGATTACGATCCGGCTAACATGAAACGCGAAGAGTCGTTGAGGTACTTGGACCAGCACCCATCTCTGCCAGATGATGCCCCACCCCAGCGGAAAGACGAATTTGACGAGCTCCGGACGGTCCTACTCAACAATTCCGCCCTCGCCGCGCTCCGCGCTCAGCCATCGGACCCCTCACTGGCCGTCCACCAGACGACCCGGGCGTTCATGCTGGCGGTCAAGACAGAACACAAGGGTTCGTCTGATACTCACACGTGATCCAGCATGCCTATTTACCAGGGAGTACACTATAGCGAAAGCACTCTACCGTCGGGCACTCGCCCGAGTGGCCCAGAAAGAGGACGAGGGTGCCAGGAGCGACTTGCTGGAAGCCAACGAGCTCCTCGCGACCGAAGACCCTCTCAACCTCAAGCCTACTATCTCGGCCGAGCTCGCAAAGATCACGCAACGCGAGAAGGGGCTGAAAGAGAAGGAAAAGAAGGCATACAAGAAACTGTTTGCGTAGATTGGATTAGAAACATGTACATCAACACCCGGACAGAGCGGCAGCGAGAATGATAACCAATGCGTCATCATCATTTTTTCGTCCCCGTACAGAGGCATACCTCCGCGCGGTCGTTGGCCTAATTGATGAAATGGAGGATAAAGTCTTGTTTTCCGACGGGCGATGCCCTTGGATGGACACTGGTTGGGTCGTCGCGAAGTAAGATGGGCGCAAAGATGCTCGCTAGTTCCCCTGTCAATACACACCAACGAGGACGATCAACAGAGGACACCCACCCAATCTCTCCGCTCTTCCAGGGTCCACGTCCTCCCCCGATCCGCCCTGCTGGACGATATAATGCAAAAACGCCGTCAAGGATATCCACACCTGGAAGCACCCAAATCGCCGTCAGCACGCCGCGTCCGCGATCACGACCCAGACGTACGTTAATGCTTTCGTGCGGGAATGCGTCGAGCACTTCAAACGCCTCGTTCTTGTCCCTCACTTGCAGACACCGTGCGTGGAGGCGTGGAGGGACGACAGGCTCGATCAGCGAATCGAGGAATGCGACGAGCGTGCTGGCGACTGCCGCAGCGAGGGCACGACCATCTCCACCAGGACTCTCGGAAGGGAACTCGTCGCCCGTGTCGAGGCACTAAGTATAACGGCCAGCAAAAATCGAGTCATAAAATGAAACATGAATATATGAATGCCCAGCCAACGCACGTCCACCGATGACCCACCTCTCGGATGACATGACACAAGCGTTCGTCTGCCGTCTGCTCAAACAGCCACGCGTCCTGACCATCCGCGTGACCATGTTATTAGTCAAACACGAGGATGTGGTACATACTGTGGCGGTAATGTGCGCCATCATCCAATTGATGAGCCGCATAACCTCTCTTGGCGCGTTGATGGCCTGGCCGGCAGACGTTGCTCCCCCAGGCGACTTGAGCTTCCCGATCGGCCCGTCCAATCGTATGAGTCGCTCGAGCGTGTTTACGAAACACGTGTATTCTGTGTGGATATAGGGCGTCTGTGAGCGCACACCTCTTTCATTGTTGGCCCGGAAGGGAGATGGAAGGGAGGGAGTGAACACGCTACGAGAACACGTACGATAATGTCCGGAGACAGGGAGGAAATAGTCCTTTCCGAGGGCCGTGTGCAGGATAAGCGTGTGCTCGAGAGAAGATGCACCTGAATTAAGTTTCGCCGCCGAGTCCTTATCGACGTAAACTGATAACAGTATGGTCATAGTTTCACGAGGTTGTACTAGTCCCTAGATAACGCGGAAATCAGTCATCTCAGGGTACAATGAGCCAGCTCTAACGACGCACTGCCATAGGTTCGATATGAAGCCATGAAGGCGCTACGGTAATGGTATAGTCAGAATAGCAGAGTCTCGGAGATCCGCAAAGGGGTACTCACAAACAGTTTCTGAATCTCCTCCAGTGCTCACGAAGCGAAAGACACAGGGAATCTACCCCATTCAGGGTTCAGGATTAGCCACATTCAACGACTCGTCGCTCCTTATCTCGAGTAACTTACATCGCCCTCGTTTTGTATGACTGCTTCGCGAAGAACAGCCTGTTGGTACCTTGCCAGCATGAAGCACTTACGATCGTATCCGAGGGTGAGTGTCAGTCAAACTTACTTGACGGTTCCAAGCTCTATTGAGATGGGGCGGATCTTGATCTTTGGTCCGCTCTCAGAGCTCTCGAATCCAGCCAGCTCGCGACGCAATGCCGATACTGCATTGTCGTACTGCGACTGACCGACTAGAATTAGCTGCAAGCACGAGACAGAGTAGCCCCCTTAGGTAAGTATGTACTCCAGACCACCTTGGCGAATGCCACCGGGAACCACGCACAGAAATATTAAAATCGGCAGAGACGGGCTGATGATCGCTCATCGCAATTTCCGGATGACTTCTGTAGGCTACCTGCGCCACTCTCACGTCAGGGGCTGCCATGTGCAGAATTCGATCTGTCCAGGCAGGTTTGCGTCTGGTCTATACGTTGAGGAGTCAAGCATATGTCGTTTGAGAACACGTACTTGAAGTCATATCCCAGCCGATCTTTTGACACAGCTAAGGCCAAGCGGTATGTTCTACGTGATACGAAATTAAGCGTTCGTGTAACAACACGTGTAGAGGAAATTGCGTACGGGGCATGGGTAATCGGGTGTTCTGTGAAGCCTGCAAAAGCCTTGTTGCCCCGAATAGCCGCTCTAAGTTGGTCATACAATAACAGGGTCTGGATGCCGTCTATACCTGACACGTGCGAGAACAATAGTTTTCTGATGTCCCCGTCAGGCAAGTCTAACCGGTAATTGAGATCTAAACCAAACACGTGAAGCCACGTCTACGACCTGTGATGAAAAACTTCACCTCCCTGAATAACAAGGGCTAAGCAAAGGGTGTTATTTGCCAAGGTTGGGTGGACACACCATCCAGAAGAGCACGTCGCTTTCGTATATGTTATAAGAATCCTCCACAGATGAAATTGGCGGAAAAGTCTCATTCACTCCACTCGGAGAGAATGCCAGTCGTCCACTCAGGTCTTGAAAGTCGTAATTTCGCCTCTCTACCATCTCGTCCAATGCAGCAAGGTGCGCATTGACAAACGTCAGTATGGTCGAGCGACATGTCGTTTGGGGATCTGAAGATGGTTGTGGGGTGAACTCCAATCTTATCGCTGTGGCACCTTTATTTCCCTATAGATTGTTGTATGAGTGCCTCCGGACAAACACGCTATCAGATACCATAAACCCCATGATGCCTGAACCAGCGTCACACGATCGGACATCAGTGAAGCAAGGGACAAGAGCCTTCTTCACGATTACCATGAGTAGCATGCCGACGAGTTGCCTTGAGACAAGCTGACAGATTCCGGTGATAATCAACTCCGATCTGAATAGGATAGGTGCATACCCTTTCATACAGTACGCGCTTCTCCCCGAGGCCAGCGAGAACAGCTGCTAGCCATTCGTCTTCTTTCAGTGTACTCGCGGTGTATAAGAGTGCCTCGGTCGATAGGTCCAACTCCTGAAAACCCAGCACCAATATATCTGGATCCCCAATAGCCTGTAGGCTGGCCGTTGCTCCAGCCGATAGATTGTTCCCGCGTATTTCTAAAACCTCACAACTCGAGCGAGAGCCACAGGAAACCCGATACAAAACGAACCTTTGTGCAGTGGATCTGAGGAAAACTCTAACGGAGAAAGTTTCAAAGGGGATATCCAACCAGCCATCGCCTGACTCTCAGAGCTACGCAGCCAGGGGTATAGATCCTGTGATGGGGGCTTTCCATTAACGTTGAAGGTCCCCAAACGTATTCTGCGAAACAGTGAATAGGAGGTAGAAACACGCGAAAATAACGACCCACTTCAAGTCTTTTACGTTACCGCTTGTTGCCTGCTTGGCAGCAGTTTGTTCGATCCAGTCACGCCGTACAATTGAAATATCCGAAACATCGTCCCCAGGAAGGCCGGCGATGGCTGGAGATAGACGTGTATGCAAGGGTTGTTTACGAGAACGAAGATCAAGACGGCGAGACGATGGATCCGAGACATACGCGTCGAGCCAGGCGAAATCAGCAAGGGCTGGATGTGTCGTATCTCGAAAAGGGGCAGTGTTAGGTTCTGGGTAGTTCATGCTTGGGCACACGCGTACTCGCAATTTCTTTTAGACGACGGCACTCTGCGGTAAAGCTTTGCAAGCTTTGAGTATCGTAGTTGCCGACCGTAAATGCGAGTGGCCTGGTGTCTTGGACATCACGTCTGATGGTCAGCAGCCAGGCTCATGAAAGAGGGGTTAGAGAACCCAAATATGGAGGGCAAGCCGGAACCTACCGGACGATGTCTCTGTGGGAAGGATCTCTGCCGTTTGCGAGCCAAGAGGGCCAGACTGTGCGACCGCCAAAACCAAGTGCTCTGTGATCGGCACTGCGTCGACCACGTCAATCGCGGATGCATTCAAGACGAGTAGACTGTTAGGGGTGGTAAACATGGATCGTGCGGGTGCAGCACAAGCGATACCTACCTTCCGAGTTGCGTGTCACGATGGGTGATGACGGCGATCAAACGTCGGGTGACTTCGGGTCCACTCTGTGTTACGGAGAGAACACAGGCGATGTTGTCGGCTGGTCGCAGGAGAGCCCGGATGAGGTCGTGGGTGGCCATGCTGGTGATCACACGACAGTACTACTCGATATCGTTCCCACGCTACCCCACATTGCACAACTGTCACGGGGACGAGGGATAT
The DNA here is from genome assembly GCA_038088915.1 of Sutorius aff. eximius. NCBI lineage: Eukaryota > Fungi > Basidiomycota > Agaricomycetes > Boletales > Boletaceae > Sutorius > Sutorius aff. eximius. Next base: position 4,803 of record JBBPJV010000085.1, read on the forward strand.
AAAGTGCCCGCTTGCCATCCCTCGCTTGCTCCCCAACTCTCACTCCTATGACCCGCACCGAACGCGCCACCTTCCCCCGTGCCCTTCTCAGGGACCGTTCCGAGTCAAAGTCCGGCCTCGACAAGTCCCTCCGCAAGGGTGGCGGTGGCCACCACAACTGGGGCAGCATCGCTGATGAGCACACCCTCGAAACGGCCGCATTCGAGGACGAGCAGCGAGACTTTGCCGAAGAAGGCAGGGGGGACTCCCGTGCGTCCATCACCTTCCTTGATAGCGCCATCGCTCACGTCCCCATTCCAGTCGAGAAGAATTCGCCCGGGGGAAGGTCCAACTCGCTCACTGAAGAGGAGAAGCGCATCGCCAGAAACTTTAGGAAGACCGCTCTCAAGGGCCAAGGTCATCTCCGTTCTTTCCATCCACGGGTTCTTCCTTACCGTCACTCGCAGAAATCGACCTGTCTACCATCGCTCGCACATCCTCTGCGGTATCTAATTCTCCCACTGCACGCATCGCAGTTCCCATGGTGTAAAGGTATGTAAGCCACACTTTTCTCTTTGCCACACTCCTGACCCCGTGTGGCAGCCCTCGCACCATCCTCAGCGTCTGCCGTGTACTCGGCTGCGTTGTAACAGCCCCTGAAGCCCGCGTGTACGGTATCCCGAAGTTGTATTTGTATCTCGACCCGGAAACTCCAATCGTTGCAAAAACCATGTCATCGTTAGTCTTACTGTGCAATAGTAAACAAAATGTTACCTCGGACGTTTGTCGTAGAGGTGCAACGTTGTCACCATACAGACCCAATATTGCGTACAGAGTCGGCCGGACGGAACACATCGACCCTGGGTAGTAAATTCGCGGGGTTGCTACGCAATATGAACTGTACAGTTTGTTGTTCAGTTCCAACCCGTTTTACCAGCAAGTCACCGTGAGTTCGCATCTGCCTCAGCGCCAATCATCATACCACGCGAGCGATGATTGATCCGACCCGCAGAGAAATGTCAGGCAGTGTCACATCAGGCACAAGTCCTGTCGGAGCCGGATACTCATCGACATACACGTCAGGAATGGGTGGACCTGGGCTCTAAACACCGTATGTCAGTAGGCTGGTAAACACGATCGCCCAGCGTCAGGTAGCGTCGTCTAAACGACTAAACCAATCCATCAAGCCATATCTATATTGGTATAACCCAACGTGCCCACATCGAATTTTGAAACGTGTGGTCAAACAGTCTATATAACATGCGTTGTCGCGTTACCAACACAACCCCAATCGACGACATAGATCCCGAGGCTCAGCCCATCGTACCACCCCGCTTGGATACTCTCAGGGATGTGGTCCAGGTCAAGATGTGGGAATATGCGCTCTCTCATGGCGACGCATGATAACATGTCCTGTGGCAACGTCGAGTACATCGGCACCGGTGTTACTAGATAGGTTCGGTTAACGGACGAAGCGGTGAGGACAACCAATAGTTCGTTGCGTGGAGCACCCGCGAGGTCCACGACAGATATTTTCCCAGACAAGACATCTACCGGGAACTGAGCATCGCGACGCTATGTAAAGAAGTTACGTACCTTCCCGAGATACCCCAAGAAAATGCCAGGAAGGCATATAAGTCTTCCAGTAGATAACACGGGTGCTCGAGTCGGCGGTGGCATCTCTCAATGTAGAATGAAGGGAGAGAAGAGACGGAACGATCCCTCCTTGGTGTAAGATGCCAAACACCAGCGCGAGTGCCATGTTGAACGTAATCCAAGTTGCCTGGTTATGACGTTCCGTCACGATCACCGGACCTGCAGGGAAGATGACTCACCCAGAATAATTTCCCTGGACGCGGTAGTTTTACGGTACTTGCCAGCACAATGATGGGGAGAATGAGCGGCATTAGGAACCTGGGTTCTTGGTGGGGTTGAACGGACAAGACCGACAGTGACAGTATGATGATCTGAACCAGAGCTATAACGACAGTCGGCCAGAACGATGACTGAAGGCAAGAAGACGTACTTGATCTGAAAGCATCCGTCTCAAAATGCACTTTTTGGATGCGACGTCTGGGGGGCTTCACATACTCGTACACACTGCACCACGTAAGCCATACGAGCAGCGGACCGAGTAACATCGGCAGATTGACACCGAGATGTAGCCAATGCGGATGTAGGCCATGGTCAGCGAGGTTCTCGGCAGATAGATTGTATTTGATAAAATTGTAAGGCGTTATGACCGGCTTGGAGAAGTCACCTCGGAAGTAGTACGTGTCGGCAGCGATGAGTACGGAGGCTACCAGGGAAGCCGTACATAAGGGCGGTAGCAACAAGCTTAACGCTCGGATTGGGGACCCTGCCACCCCATGGGAGGTACGGAGTAATTGGTAGGCGATTGGGGTGGCAAACGCAACGAAGGTCGGTCGGGCAAAGACACCAATGACTGTGAGGACCGCGAGGAGGTGGAGTTTGCGCTTGAGGGCACAGACGGAATGGGAATGCCGGTCGATCGCATTCTTCCTAGCTGCCTTGATATGCGTCCCTTCGTCTACTATCCGCCGAAGGAGGACGAGACAAAGAGCAAGTAATACTGATTCGAGCGAATTTGAGAACGGTCGAATCTGAAAGGTGCACGTCACATAGGACGATGCAAGCAAGAGTAGGCTCAAGCGGCGAGAAGCGGGTGATGAGACGAGACTCAAGATGCTGTAATCTAGGCTACTTTAGCAGCCAATCTCAACAAGCGAAAGAATTACCGAGGGCGCTAGACAAGCACAGGAATGCAAGGCGCTGGGCACGAAAGACAAGGGAGGGGTGGACCATCCGTGCCAGCCGTTCGGCTTGACTTGGTGTCAGGCCTGCTTGGAGATATCAAAGGATTTCCTCACATCCGAAAAGTAGCCTCAGAACGAGTAAGGGCAGCCCCGTCGTCGCGAAGGGTGGGAAGGTCGACCTGAGTGGGAAATCCGACCGCCATTCCCAGGTCGTCAAAGCATGAAAACCGAGGATACCGCCTTCCTCGCGCCTGTCAATAGAGTGCTACTTGAACCAAAGGAGAAGGTACCAGCTGTGACTTCGCCGTTTTGCATGTGTTCGTCGGGGTGTATGTACCCCGTTCCATAGAGCGCAAACCAGGTGCGAATTAGCCAAAGACCAGCGTACGCCCACTGGAACGACCGAGTTTTGGCCATCTCGCACACTGGCGTGTCGTGGTCATGCCGAAACCGTGAAGCCCATTGTATCTCACGGCGGGGTTTGAAAAGCAACTTGTCATCGGTCTACATGGTTTGTTTCGTCAAACTCTGGTCTGCCGACGAGATGGCTGACGAGACTTTTAATCGACCGTGTATTTAGGCTTCCCTCCACTTTTGTTCGGAATGCAACAATCTCCTCTACCCAAAAGCCGATCCACAACGACGCGTCATGGTTTACGCGTGCAGAATATGCGAGCACTTTGAAATCGGCGAGAACAAATGTGTGTACAGGAACGACTTGTTGAAAGTTACCAAGTAAGTCTAGATCCTTGGCTCCCCGCGAAGCATTCATGGTGCCGGTGGCGGCGCGATCCCTTTTACGCGGGCTGAAGCATCCATGCCACAGAGAGCAAGTGGGAGTGACGACAGATCTGGGTTTGGATCCAACTCTGGTGCGTCCCCTGCTCATGATTGCGTGCGTCGACTTATCCCCGTTTGTTGTGCTAGGCCCACTCTAACATCTCGTGCCCGCGCTGCGGCCATGAAGAGTGCGTAAATCTGATTCTCCGTTTGATATCTACGTTATCATTCGTTTATTTTAGCGCAGTATTCTATCAAGACCAATCAAAGCGAAAGGAGACGCGTATGATTCTGTTCTTTGTCTGTGTGAAGTGCAACTATAACTTCACGGACCCGGCCCTCCCGCCAGAGAGCCGGCCAGACACGAGTTAGGAATGTCATTCACTGTGAAGTATCACATGCCGAGAATCTTCTAATCCTTACGCATGTCACTGGAGCTAGACTGTGACTGCAATCGTATCTCATGATTGCGGTTGGTTCGGTTCATTTAGATTGCCTCCTCTTTCACCCCTTGCAAGAGTTACTAGAAGCAATCAAACTCGACGGTCCGCGGAAATAAGAGGATTATGAAAAATTTCCTATGTGGTGGACTACCCCGTTTCATGGCATGCTTTCATCACCGGTGGTCCGGTAAATCACGTTCCGTGTGGGACGCTAGAGTCGCGAACCACACCATCCACGTCGCTGGCGATGGACATTAAATCCGAAATAGTCAGCACGGCGACCTAGTAAGTAATTTCGATTCTCCAAGGGACGCGTTATTTCTGCGCGAGAGCCATCCACATCGCGAATGTATCCAATCGATGCATACGAGAATTGTCTAGCACATCATTCCCCTCCTCGTGGCTAAAGAAGAATAAATGCACATTAATGTCATTTGCTACTGTTGGCAAAGCCAAGTACATAATGATCATACCTAGCTCGAGTCAGTCAGCATCAGCTATCGGCAGCCCATCTTTAACTTGCTCATCAGCGTTCCACGGCGCCACTGCTTAGGATTCCCGTTTCCACTGGCCAAAATTGTCAAAGGGTCACTCAGATCAGCCGAGCGCTCCAAGGTTCACCTGAAAGAATGATCAGCGTTGAAAACCCCGTGACGCCGCAAACCCTTGATGTCTTCAATTACAGTACTACCCGTCCTCCAATCAAAGGCCTGTAATAGGGTCGCCAGGCAATTACGTGACGCATCTTCCTTCAAGTTGGGTTCAGACTGCGCAGCAAAACACTCCCACCTCGAAGCAGCAAGCGCCCCAAGATGCCACACACGTTGCCACTACTAGTGTGGAGCGTGCTTCCGCGATGATCCGGAACGGTCGTGACGCGCACTTGCAAAGCCGAATTCATACTTGTACAAGGATTCAGTGGAATTAATCGTACGTGCTCGGGAAAAGAGGCGTGGCCGCGATCTGGCGCGACACCCATTGCAGGAACAGGCGAGAACACGGCATCATTGAGGTTGTGAACTTTACCAGGTGACGTTTCGAGTTTCAACTGTCAGGGAAAATACTGTGCGACGTGTATCGGAGGCAATGGACGACGCGCCGGGACGCTAATGGGAAAGACCAACGGCGTTATAACGAAAAGAGTGGGCGGGTCGCGACATGCGGCCACGGCGCAAAGTGATGGGCCTCGATAGACGGAGTTAAGTTGAGCAGGCGGGGATCGTTGATGCTTCTCGGGCCGAGAGATACGGTCAATTTGCATGATCCAAGGCAATGATCATGTGGTACAGAACAGCTTGCGCCGAGGCACTGATAGGATGATGGTGGACAGACCTGTGTGAAATGATGAGCCGCAACAAAGAGCCACAAGACGGCGTGCGGAACCGTCATGGGAACCTGCTCAAAACAAAATAAAAAAAAAGTCAGCACAGCCGACGGCGGTGGAGCGAAACGCTGCAACATATTTAAGAAGCTTCGTGAGTCGTTGTCCGTCGAGTGCCCACAAGCAAATAACAATTTCATAAGCGTGCCCTGGAACTTGACACCGCGGCCGTGACAAGGGCCTGGGCTCTGGCCAGCTAGCCAGATACAGGTTTAGCCGCAAACGGAGAGCAGGTGTCCAAAGTGAAGGATGGTGGCCACGTCCTGATGGGACGGAGTATTTGCTTGGATACGACAACGCGAGAATGCACTGCAACGACGCGGGGATATGGATCTCGATGGGTGGCATGAGTGGTTATAGCTTCCTTGGCGAGTGTAAAACTCAGCTCCGACACGATCTCGACATGACAGACTCATCGAACATTGAGTAGGCTCGTATACATTCCACAGGGGGGCAAACGGACATCTGGCAGGTGGTGTATCCAGGGTCATTTCCGACCTAGATCGATCAGTGACTTGACCGTGTTTGTGATAACCCTAGTTTAGTAACTGCCGACTGCCGACACGACCCTTCTCGCTTCATTAAGTTCCCGCCCGGTACATATAAATCTCTCCTCATCTTCCATCCACATCTCAGCACTCCTTTTGTTTCCCTTTCCCTTCTCCTTCACTAGACGGCTTTACTACAATGAAGCTCACCGCAATTCTCGCACTCGTTGCTGCCGCCACCGTCGTTTCTGCTGAGACCAATGCCGCTCGTATGGCCCGTGGGTTGTCTCCCAATAAGCCCGCCAGGCGTGGCACCCCCGTGATGCGTGAGTCTTGTCGGTGCGTCTATTGTAGCGCGCTGCTCATCACATTCAGAGGCTCGCCACCATGAACCTTCGAGTGGTCCTAGTCAGTGCAATACTGGTTCCGCGCAGTGTTGCGATTCCGTGCACGAAACTAAGAAGGGCAGTGACTTGAACGACTTTTTGAAGGGGATCGGTTTAGGTGGTCTTAGTGACGGTACTTCCGTCGGCCTCAACTGCTCTCCCATCCATGGTTTCGGTGTTGGAGGAGGTGGCGGATGGTAACAATCTTCCATGATTTTATTGGGTTGGCATTCGGTTGACATCTTTTTTCTATTTCAGCTCACAGCAGCCCGTTTGCTGTGAGAACAACCACCAGAGTGGCGCCGTCAATGTTGGCTGTTCGCCCAGTGAGTCACCCTCTGAGTCGCCATCATATACCGTGTTATTAATGCGATCGTCCAGTCAACCTTTAGAATGCCAGTTGCTGGGGATGTTCGCGCCGTCCACTCCTTAAGGTTTTGCGATAAAAGTTTGTTAAACATACCCCGTCTTTCGTTTCGTTACCCTCCAACTGTTTGCCGATATGCTGTTCGCCGCCAACCTGCAACTTTTAGCCCAGCATGTTCTAATTACCGAATCTATGCAGCAGTATCAGGCATTGTCAACTCGGAAATACAAATTTTTGTTCTGACTCGCTTGTGATGATCCAGGGGTGGTGTGGAAACACTTGGCATGGTGTGGTGACACGGATAAAATTAGTGGCGTTTGCAGGTTAAACAGGTAATCGGGCAATGGCGAACATGACAAGTTTACGCAACATTCGAATTCAACAGGATGAATGAACGTTGCGAATATTCAAGTTTGCTGATGGCACACATTGAGGGTGGATTGAAGTGCATTTGAACACGTACAAGTGATGTTTGTACGAACGACTATATCTATATTTGTAGGTGATCAGTCTGGCTTAATAATTGTCAACATAGCGACCGGTTAGTCACAACCCGAGTCTTAAGCACCCCTGCCGAGCTCTGGTACTAAATCGGAGATAAGGTCCACGGAAAGAGGCAGCCCCATTGTCTTGAGCAATGCACACGAAGTAGGAGAAAATGTTGAACCACGTCCGCCATGGTCTAAAATTGAATTGCCACAGGGGTTGACAGCGCTGTGGGACGAACGGGACAGCAGACTCGGGTTGAGGTCGGCAGTAACTGTCAATACTCCGATCCGATCCTGATCTTCCTAGTTTGGGAAGTGTTTTCGGCGCTGTTCGCTTGAGAATTTATAGCACTAATCGAGATGATACGCCATCATTCAACTTGTCCCACTGATTCGAGACCAGAAATAAATCAGCCCTTTACCTGTGGGAGCGGCAACAGCTGGTTTCGTGTCTTTTTTTTTTTTCTGTTCCTAGACAGAATGGAGATCTTAACCAATTTTTTCGCGTATGATTGCCACATGTCATGTCCATTGTCTTGCACGGAATGTGACACTGGCGTGATAGAATGATGCTGCCGACGGTTTGGCGGCCATTGTCCATCAAAGAGCGACACACTAGCCGGGTCGCTGTGGATGGTTGGTAACCACTGTTCTGCCGTAGATTCTGCATCAACGAGTCAATCCGGCTCTGACGCGGCGGCCCATGGGATAAGTCGAGAGTGATACGATAACTTCCGCGCATAAACAAATAAATTGTTGACATACCCAAGTCTGGACCGAACCAGGCCTGAAGGCACCGCCACACCGCTCAAGGCCATAAACCTTGTTTTCACAACTGTACAGTACTCACGGAAATAACCGGGTGGCTTGGAAGAGCCAAAACGACGAGTACATCACACATTACCCGCCGACCTCAAGATGCCCAAAAGTACGTTTCCGTTCCCCAGATCGTGACCCGAACTGACTAGCGTCCCAGTCTATAAGCCAGGAAAAGTGACGTCTTCTCGCCCGTTCGAAATGGCGTCGGAAGTAGACTGACGGGCGTGGTATTTTCGTGTCAGGTTGCCATCGTCTTGCAGGGACGTCAGGCAGGCAGGAAGGTCGTCGTTATCAAGCAGCTCGATGAAGGAACCAAGGAGCGTCCTTACCCCCATGCGATCGTTGCCGGCATCGAGCGGTACCCACGAAAAGTCACCCGCCGTATGGGCACAAAGAAGGTGCAACGGAGAAACAGGGTAAAGCCCTTTATCAAGGTCAGTTTCTTTAGGAACCCGCATCGTCAGATCGTGATCAAACACCGTGCGTTATCAAGTCGGTCAACTACTCACATCTCTTCCCTACTCGTTACGCTTTGGAGTTGGAGAGTCTCAAGGGAGTGGTCACCGCGGAAACATTCAAGGAGCCTACGCAGCGGGAGAATGCCCGCAAGAACATTAAGAAACTGTTTGAGGAGCGGTACCAGAGTGGCAAGAACAAGTGGTTCTTCCAGGCACTCCGTGTAAGTAACTCGCCCGCGACCATCATCCTAGATCGACCGATAGTTTTTCAGTTCTGATCGCATCCTTTACCCCACGGTGTCCGGGAGATGTCACAAAACTACATGTACCCTACATGTCCTTACACGACGCATGGTTTCTTTATGCTTGACATGCAGTTTGGAATATTGGAAGGGTGCAGAGTCTGCATCCAAGATAAGGCAGCGGGATTGTGAAGTAAATCCATGCAATCATATCGGCCCATTGTTCTTACTGGAACCATGCTCACGTTCGTCTCGAAATTCTCCGGGGGGAAAGGTAGAGCAAAGGAATGATAGATTTTATCTATTACGAAGGTGGACAACTCAGGGTAACCAGCGTATGCGTGGGATAGCATAACAGTCTCACAGGGCACTTGCACCTGTTTGGGAGCAGACCGTGTTAGTCCAAGCAAGTCGCACAGAAGGTGGAACGCACCAGTAATGATGTCGACCAACTCGTTGGTGATGGCGGCTTGGCGACCACGGTTGTACTGCATCGTAAGAGATCCAATCATGTCCTTTGCGTTCTTTGACGCGTTATCCATGGCGTTTCGGCTGATCATGCAAATGAACAAGTTAAATCGCGTTGGGATGGGATTTTACGTACCGTGCGCTCTGTTCACAAGCATGTGCCTCCACAAGCGCAGCATAGACAGCGTTTGCTAGTGAGAACTCTGCAAGATCCTTGGTGACATCATCCTCCATCTCGTATGCGCGGAAACCGGCTTCAAAGAGTGCATATAAGCACAGTGTACGCCGTACACGACAGCAAATGAAAAGCTTACGGGACTCCTTGAACGTGTTCTCGTTGGCGATCTCGACGATACCCGCCTCGTACGAGATGGCCGAAACGAATCTGTTGTACACGATAGCAATGGAATCGTACTCGACACCACTCTTGGCAATCAGGTCGGCGACGCCGGCAGCGTCCGCAAAGGTAGGAATGTCGCGTCCAATTTGATTGAACGTGAGGGCGATGTTCATGCCGAGCACACGAGTAAGTTGACCCTTGGACTTGTCACCAATGACCATGATGGGTGAGTCTGCATCGACGGGTTTCTCGGTGTCCGCGAGCGCACGGCGGGTTGCTTTTGAGACGGAGGAATGAATACCGCCGCAAAGACCCTTGTCGGAGGAGACGACGATGAAGAGTTTGCGTTTGGCAGGTGTCTCCGAGGGGGTGTGATCAAAGATTTCTGAGCGACAAGACACGGGTTAGTGGACAGCTCGCCAGACGCGGCTAAGGACACACCGGAGTTGGCAATACCATACTCTTTGCCTGCGGTCATGGCGCGCTGCGCCTTTGCGAGTTTGGTGGAGGCAATCATCTTCATCGACTACACCATGCGAGCGGCTCAACACCGTCTCTGTCCCGAGACGCGAGAAAGCGACCTACCTTGGTGATTTTCTCAATGTTTCTGACCGACTTGAGCCGCAGCTCAATTTCGCGGAGGGTGGCCATGTTGCGGGCATTTTGGGGTGCAGCACCTTGGCGGTGAGCCTGTTGTGCGGCGAGACGGGCGACAGACTGCCTGGCAAACATGTCCCTTTGGAAAATATCACTAGCAAACGGTAGCACTCGGAAGACATCGGCCACCAGCGAGCGGAGTTCCGATATCCCTGCCGAAAGCCGTGCGCCGACTCAAATACTCGGCATCGACCCTACTGGATGGAAAGTGACTCGATATCAAGCAAGCGTCCTCCTCATCGTCATCATCGACGACGGCCACGACATCGACATGGCATCAGAGGAACCATTGTTTGACCCCTCGCTGAAGAAGCGCAAGAAAAAGACCGTCGCGTTTACCGAAGACCCGCTCGGGCTAGACGCAGACCCTACTACGCCAGCGCCGACCACGATCGAGAGCACGACCACCAACGGCGATGCGGTCGACCTCGGACCTACTACTGTCCACGAGCAGATGAAACGAAATCAGACCGCCGAGGGCGGCGATGCAGATGGGGACGATCAGAAGCAGGATGACGAGTTCAAGTCCATGTTCCCCGACGGTCTCAAGAAGAAAAAGAAGAAGAAGGATATTCCTATGGATCTCGTATGTCATGCATACCGTTCGCGTGTGTCTGGTTTCACACCTTTCGCAAAATCAGGGCGAAGATGGCTCTGGTGCATCTACACCAGCAGGCGGCCCCTCCGCTGCGATCGCCTCTGAAGACCTCGACTTTTCTGACATGAAGAAGAAGAAGAAAACGTCCAAGAAAAAGGCTATGGAAGAGTTTGAAAAGGAACTCGAGGAATCGAAGTCGAAAGATGCTGCAGAGGGTCTAGACGATGTTGAGATCGACGATGGAGAGCATCTCAACGAGTTCGACGAAGCGGAGCTCGGCGACGATCCGTTCGCGAGACCAGAGGCACCCACGGGCGTCGACTCTGGTAGTGAACCGTGGCTTACGAGCGATCGTGATTATACATATCAAGAGGTGAGCCATTATTATTTTAGCTCACGGACCCCCTCACGGACCCTACCTGCGTAGCTCCTCACACGTTTCTATGCCTCCCTGCACGCCTCGAATCCTTCTCTCCTTACCTCCGCAGGAAAGCGGTACACCATCGCTCCACCCCAGATCCTCCGAGAAGGTGTTCGCCGCTCCATTTTTGCAAACGTTGCCGACATTTGCAAGCGCATGCACCGATCCCCAGAGCATGTCATCCAATTCCTTTTTGCAGAAATGGGTACGACAGGAAGTATCGACGGCTCGGGGAGATTGGTGATCAAGGGCCGCTTCCAGCCAAAACAGGTAGAGAACGTGTTGAGAAGATATATCGGTCAGTCCCGCGTCTCGCGGTGTGCACCGGAAATGATTGATTGGCTGACATGTGACGGCATTATTCAGTCGAGTATGTTACTTGCAAAACGTGCAAATCGCCAGACACCCTCCTCACGAAAGAGAACCGTATATTCTTCATGTCCTGCGAATCATGTGGCTCACGACGGTCCGTCAACGCAATCAAGAGCGGTTATCAAGCTCAGGTCGGCAAGAGGAGCAAGAACAAAACTGGATAAGGGTTTGGGTGGGAGGATTCAAATACACGACACATGTCCCGTCGTGTGATCGAGTGTCTAGGTGGGGGGGAGGTCAGCTGAATTGGATCACGCCGATTCTGACATACATCATACGACGGAATCGACACCATTGCATTGCATCAATCTCAGAAAGAATACATGTACGGTTCGACACTTCAAGTTCGTGAGTGCATAAATCAACATAAGGTCTGAAAGTAAAAACCACTCCCCAAGACGAGACAACGCAAGGCCAGGCAAAAAAGGAGAAAAAAAAAGGAACAACTAAAACGGCATGTAGTGTATGGCACAGGCACTCATTCGACGCATGAAACTCGAATAAAAACTTAATATAACCGTCACGCGATTCACGCCCCAATATCACCGACCCGCGTCAACGCAACCCTCCGTTTCTTCTTCGGCGGTTGATCTTTCACTTCGACAGCACCGGGGTTGTCTCTATCAGCGCCGCTTCCGCTTGGGCATGGAGTGTCTCCGATGGCCGACTTGAGAGTTGGTGCTTGCTGTGGGGGTAGTTCGTTTCCTTGCGGCTGCACCCGTTTTGCTGGAACCACCGGCGGTGCAATGATGGGCAGTCCTACGGTTGTATTAACCGGCGTCGGCGGTGTAGCGTGGGCAGGAATCGAGGAAGCCGTATATGTAAGAGGCACGAAATTGTGTTGAGCAATCGACTGTAGCTGGAGCGTCGATTGTTGGGTATGGTGCACTGAGAGTATCTCGTCAAAGACGATGAGTGTGCAATAACCATCTCGCGAGGAGAGCACGAGAGTCTGTCCATCCGGAGACCTATACAGCCATAGTCGTGAGTAAAACCAACACTCGGAGTTCTATACATAGAAAATAACGAACCATGATACGTCTGTAAACTCGTCGTAATGCAATTTCGTCAATAGACATACTGGACCCGCTTGTTGCGTGTCGTAAATGGTGACAGTGTCCATGGTCAGTACTGCATATAACATTCGGTAGGGAAGCGTGAATACCGATCCAGTGGAGGGAGAGGAGACAACCGGCATAGCAGTCTTTGAAGGTGAAGACACGGTAAAATTAGGTTGCTTCGGTGGATGCGGCGAGGGTGAATACACCGCCGATGGTTCGGAGCCAATGGCCAGGAGCTGGGAAGCAGGTACCTTCTCCGCCCGTGGAGACGGGATGGGTGCAAGTTGCTCATACGCCTGCCCACCAGTTCCACTGGTAAGGTCAACAGCCAGCTTCCCCTCTTTATTTTTCTCCAAGTCGACCGTCTTCGTCTCCTCAGTTCCGGCACCGACTACGCCATGTCTCAATTCGTAAAGGATGGGAGAGAAGCGTACTGCGACGGAGGCCTTTTTGTGTCCGGGGAGCTGAGCAATGGGTGGACGTGCAAAGTTGGCGCGAGAATAAATGAAAACAGATGAAGCAGAATTGGGGTTGGCCAGCTCGCTCTGCGTATTCGAGCTACTCTTGTCGGATGACCGACCCTTGCGACCCCTGGAGGGTGTCTCGTCCCCTCTAGCGCCGGCGTTGAAAGAGAGGTCTTCAAAGTGTCCGGCGGGAGTAAGTAATAAACCGCCATCAGGACTGAATGTCAACCTCCTGAAGAAATTCGTGAAACTCTCATCTCCGTATAGCTTCATGGTTGACCATGCTGGCGAGGGCAAGGCACGTATAGCAGGAAGAGGAGGCATAGGAGATGGAGAGCGACCGTATCTGGAGAAGTGAGAATGGGCGGGTGACGAAGGGGCGTTAGAACCGCTGAATGAAGAGCGTCGGGACGATGGTCGCTCAAAGGTAGGTGGGGGGAACATGGTGGATGGCGTGCTCGCAACGGAAGTGGCAGGGGTAGGTGGGTATGCGATCGGATTGCTGTTGATGCTTGACTGAGAAAAGTCTTTCTCTTCCTTCTGATCTACAGAAGCGTTCTCTACATCACTGGTGGATTCGCGCTTGAATCCTCCCTTAATACGGCTCTGCGTGCTCGGCGTGCGAGAGTGGTGAAATGCCATGCGAGTGTTCTTCCCGACCGCGTGGGCCTCGAAGGCTCCTTGTTTAGTGGAAATTCGGTAAATATGCATGGATCTGTCACTACTTTGCGTGGCAATGTATTCATTCAAGGGGTCCCAGGCAACGCCCTGCACATAGTGACTGTGTTCGGCTATCTCATGGACACATTTGCCTAGGCACATGTAAGTACAGAGAAGAGGGATTTGAAGGGGGACCGTACCATCACTTGCCGTGAAAATCCGCGCACAGTTGTCAGTACTACCGGCAAGGATGTACTCCCCTGAGGGACCCCACGCAAGGTCATATACTTGCATGGTTGTGCAACTGGATACACGTCAACGTTATCGGATGCCGTGCAACTAAAGGAATGGGTGAATCGAAAACTGACCGGAATGTCGTACGAGGTTTCCAATATTCTTTTTCATATTGCAGGTCGTCGGCGCCGAGGTCACTCCCGTATGTCGCAGGTGGTGGCGTACTCGAGGGAGCCCAGATGATGATCATCCCATCTACATGCATTCCACGGAGGGAGTTGTAAGCCAGAATTCAAACAGTACGATGTCAGGCGTACCATCTCCCGCAGAGGCAATGAGTTCTCCTAAACGTAGGATAGGTGAGCGAGGAAGTCGACAAGAAGTCAGGGACACGTGCCATTTGGAGAGAACCGCACAACGTTGACGGGTGCAGAATGCTTGCTGAGCGTCGCGAGGTACTCGACGCGTGGCGGTCGCGGCAAAACAATGGTTTCGCCCGATTCTGCGATGGATGGAGGCAAAATATTCGGGTGTACCATCCATATCTATATAACGTGTTGGGGCGTGCAGGGTTGAGACCACGAGCGCGTCTAGGTCGACAAGACAACATACCCGAACATGGTTGTCCTCTCCACCCGTCGCAAGCTTGTAGGATTGAGATGCAAAGCTCTTCTCTTGAGACGGACGCGCTTTTTTGAAAGGAATGGGCTGGAAGTCACAAGTTGAGATGGGTTTGGAGTCGTGCCAACGTATCTCGAGTGTGCGGTAGCGCATCGTGTCAGCCCGTGTGGTAGTTTTCAGTTACCAGAAGGAGGAGAAGGTGTCCCGGACGCCGTCGTTGCAAAAGTCGCGCTAGGGACCGTGTGGGTTCGTTGTGGGTGGGTGAATATGCAAGGGCGGCCTGGAGACTTGCAAAGGCCGTCGTGATTAGGATTGCCCTTTCGTTATTAAATTGTACGTGGTCTCACACGCCTTCCTTTGTCACCCAAACGCACTACGAGCACGGTACACCATACACTAAATCTGTCCGCCAAGCTGCGCCGGTCATCCTAGAGCACTTGCACGCAGCGTCGACGTCGAACTACTCAATAGGGAAGGTGAAGCAGAGAACCTCATTTCCGCACTCGTGTGGCCATCTTCCCGCCCCTCATTCGTTCCCATGATCACGCCAAGATCCCACAGATCCCGTTGTAGTATCTGCGTCAGGTGTTGCAGACCTGCCTGTTGGTCAGACAATATCTGTAACTATGATCAGCATCCCATCACAGGTTTGGCATAAGACGAACGAACCTGTGTTATCTGTTTCAAACCTTCTTCGTCCACAACTGTCCATTCAACCCCCCCTTCACTCCCGGCTTTCTTTCCGCGTTCCCTGGCCGCATTAATAGCACCTACCAGTGCCCACAACTCATTTAATTTGCTCCTCATCTTGCTCATTCCGCCGGGTCTCCGTAAATCCTCCTCCATTTCCTCGAGTGCTACCCGTAGCGCCTCTTCCTCAGGGCGGATGGAGGAGGAGCGGACAGCAGGAATGAGGAGGTGTAAATGTTGAACCAACCTGAGCAGTCGCTGAGACAGCTGGGTATATTGGGATAGAGCGCGATGAAGTCGAGACAGCGTGGTGTCTGTGTGACTCGCTGTCAGAGCTTGCAGTCGTTTTTTGAGTTCCTGGTAACAGATTCAGAATCCTGGTGAAACACCCCAAAATAACCAGGGTCACCTTTAGCTTCTCTTGCTGCGCAGTCGCCTGGGCAGACTGCGCTTCAACCCGAGCATTTAATGCATCAAAACCAACTGCTAAGACAGGTACCATGCTGAAACCATCCTTAGCGTGGACTGCTCTAGCAAACACGTTGCTCACATACCAATTAGGATCCGGATTTTCTCTGACAGCCCTCTGCCAAAGAGCCTCGTTGGTGGCATTGGCAGGCCGACCATATTGGCCAATGAGAGCCGGATCGACTAGGTTATAAAAATAGTGCTGTCGGCCATCCATATCAGTCCACGTTCCTTGATCCTTTGCACTCCGCATGCCCCAAACGATACCTACCTGGAAACGGCAGAGGGGTGAATTTGGATTCCATGCCTCGGCGATGGCATCGATCCTCTGCATCAATGTCACAAGCTGACTCTGAGGATCCTGCTGCTGTGAACTGGTGCCAAGCGTCGATTGCGATGGCCGCGGCGTGGAAGCTCCTAAGATTGATCCCGGCCCCGACCCGGCCCCATAGGCTGGGGCAACGAGGGTGCTACCAAACAGAGTCCCTGTGGTCGACGGTTGGGTGGTGGACCCAAAGAGAGATCCAGCCGGTTTTTGTGGTTGTTGCTGCGCAGGCTGTCCGAACAACGAAGTAATGGGCTGTGCGGTGTTGGTCGATGGTTGGCTAGCGGGTTGCCCGAAAAGCGTTGGTGGCGAGATGGTACTTGTTCCCGTGGTTGCAGACGTTCCAGTAGCCGGGGCTCCAAATATACTGGAGGGAATCTTATTCCCGAACAGTGGATTAGTGGATGAAGTAGAGGCCCCATAAAGCCCGCCTCCCTGTGTAGGCGCAGTGGTTGCAGTGCTGCCAAAAGGGCCGGTAGTAGGTTGCGTCGTTACATTCGTGGTTCCGAAGGGCGCACCAGCGGGGGGTTGTTGCTGTGTATTGGTAGTCGTTCCAAAGATACTTCCTCCGGGCTGCTGGGCCTGTGTAATTGGAGCGCCAAACAACGAGCTGCCTGCTGCTTGCTGTTGTGGCTGCTGCGTACTCGTGCCACCGAATAGACCTCCTCCAGCAGGTTGAGTGGTCGTCCCACCGAATATGCTTCCCCCAGTTGCGGGCTGCGTGGTGGCACCAAATATACTCCCTCCTGGTGGGGCTTGGGTCGTGCTTCCAAAGATACTCCCGGTCGCAGAAGGTTGCGTGGTCGTGGCAAAGATGCTCCCACCCGTCGTGGGTTGTGTCGTACCTCCAAACAAGCCACCTCCCATTGCCGTTGATTGTTGAGAAGGGCCAAAAAGTCCACCCCCCGTCGGCAGGGGTTGCTGGGACGAATTCGTACTGCCGAAAATACTACTCCCTGCTGCCGGCTGCTGTTGCGAAGTCAGGTTTCCGAAGAGCGTGCCCATGGCTGGATGTTATAAACCAAGTTCTTGTCAAACGATCCCCATCCATGTTGTGATCATGTGACTTGGCATTCATAGCGCTGATCCGACCGCACACCATCGATGTCCTCACCCTATTTCGAAGGGCACACAGTCATCCCTCGCAAAGATATTTACGATCAAGCTGTGATACAGTGGTTGCAGAGGGTCAGCCCAGCCATATTGTGTAGCCATCAATGATAATCTACCACCAATCGACCATACCTACAATGTCCCATCCATCTTCTACTATTGAGCGTTGACTGACAGTGGGGTTATCCTCACATATGCTATTGCGAAACCATTTTATATGTTTCCCCCCCTCTTCTCCAGCTGTTTGGATACCAAAGCCAGCCTCCAGACTTTCACTGTCTCTCTCCCCCACCCCCCTTATTCAGTTAATCCGAGAAAGCAACGTTCCTGGCAGCAGCTTCAGCAGAATTGGTGCGAGTGCCTTCTATGCTTGGCTGAGTCGTGTTGACTTTGCTCTCCTCCAGATCACTCTGACCAACCCTGAAGTCGGCTGGCTTTCACCAAGAGCGAGGTGATTAGACATGAAGCCAGCCATCAGTGGGCCAGGTTGGCGCTGACCCTGGCATATTTTGGCGACCAATGTGGCCCGTTTTGGCCTAACAGAGGATTCAAGATAATTACAGGATAAATGCTATGAACCGTATGTATGTACCATAAGTAAAGTCATGCGAGAACTCAAAAGCGAGGAAACCACAGGAACGTTATGCCACATCGCCTTATCAAAAACCGCCTCGTCGTTCCTCTTGTCGCTTGTGCACTTTCTAAACGAACACCGATCCGGGTTGGCACGGTCCACAATCATCGATGTCTTATGTGACTGCCTTTACACGCCATCGCTTCCTGGGCTATCTTTATGCCTTCGCCCCACGGCTGCCGCAGTGAGCGATTCCCAAGGGGCACATGCTTCTTGGATCAGTGTACATCAAATTATGATCCGATAACTTGTGGTGGCGGCCGTCCTGTGTTACCTGTAAATAATGATAATCCACCACCAATCGACGATCCTTTTAGAGTCTTCCATACATCGTCCACCACCAACCGCTCACCTGCCATGTCCCATAGTATGTTCACCGTGCTTATGAACCCATCAATGAACCAGTGACCTTTCACAATAGGATTCGAGTTCAGGGACCCCGGCATGTACGAACGGTACAAGCAGGAGATGCTTAACAGTGGGGGTACCCTCACGTATGCTTGTGGAGATCCGTTTTATGTACTTTCTCTCTCCCCTCCTGCTGATTGAGTGCTAATACTGCCCTCCAGGTTTTCACCGCCATCCTTCCCCCTACCCTTCCAATCTCCATTGCTCAACTGGTACAGATTAGCAATGTGCCTGGTAGCAGCGTCACCAGATATGGTGCGAGAGCTTTCTAGACTTGGCTGAGTTGCACTGATTCTGCTTCCTCCAGGGCCAGATATCACGCTCACTAACGATGGTGGAATAACATTTTATAACCTCGGCCGATTGGGCGATATCTAATCACCTCATTTCATCTGATGGTCAGCTCCTTAACACATGCCCAGTAGAGCCCATCTTCCCCAGTGTATGATAGAAATGGGCCATGCGGCCCATTATATCATTTTCTTCTCAAATAGCCCATACTCCTTGTAAATCTATTTCTCCACACCTCACCCGAGAGGTATCCATCAGGAGGATGGCTTGTTGTTTTTATCACATAATACAAGAGAGCTGTGTGTTGCACTATACAGGATGGTGATTGCCATTTGAGCTCATAATGCTGTACAGTTCCCCACCTGAATAATCTACACAAAAGTGTATTTCCTTATTAAAGGTTGGGGGTTTATACTGACCCACAAGTGTCTCTATGTATGATGTCAGCATCTGTTGTTTGGCCCTCACTGCTTGTTAGATTGGTACAGGGTAGTACAGTATGTTGTATGTGTACATAGAGTGCACAGATGGTCCATGATCAAAATATACATCTAATCCTTGTGTAATTCAAAATTCATAATGGAACAAAGGCATACAGATATGCAGCTTTATGAATTACAACATAGATTAGCACATTCCATCACTTGGCTAACCCTCTAATCAGTGTTTGTGTGAACTTTTCATGCCCTTGGCTGGATACAGCTATATTAAAGCCCGAGTCAGCAGAGTTTGATACTAGATGAACGAGGACACTAGCCTTTCCGGGATTGAATAAGTTCAATGGATCAATTGTCTTCTTGATGGCGTGCATTAACTCTACCGTGCCCTCTCCAAGTTCAGAGTAAAGGTATTCGCGTTTACCAATCCCAACGCCATGCTCGCCCGTGCCTATATTATGAAGAAGCAATAATAAACCAGCGGGAAGTGGGAGCGATGAACCATGTGGTTGTGTAGAAAACAAAACGCACATGTGCCTTCCATCTTGACCGCTCGTTCGACCATCCTATGTACCACTTCTCGGACTGTTTCCAGTTCTTCGTCGTTCTGAAAGAGCAGCAGTGCGTGGAAATTGCCTGTTGCTCATCAGACTCGTGAAGGGAGAGGCCAAAGATACGAAGGCTTACCATCACCAACATGTCCCACAATAGTAGACACAAGCCCAACTTCCTGGATGTCTTGCTTCGTCTCGTAGACGAGATCAGGGAGCCTCGAAATGGGGACACTTATAAAAGATGCATGGTATCGTCAACATCGAGTACCCTCATTCGTGGCAAAAGACTGACCACACATCCGTGCTCCATCCTCTGGACCCTTCCACCAGCGCTAGTCCGGAATACAGTGCATTCTTCCTATCGGCCCATAGGTCTTTCGTCTCTTTTTCATTCCGTGCCAATTCAAAGCCAGTGGCACCATGTTTCTTGATGGCATCCTTGACAATTCGAGCGGTCTCCTGGAGCGAGGCTTGAGTGGGCCCTTGGAATTTAAAGAACAGGGAGTCGACTTCGGGGTAGGTGCGTTCGGAAGCGCCGAAAAGGTTCGTAGAACGCATGAATTCAGAGTCACAGAGTTCGACGCATTCTGAGAACGGGTTTGTGCAACAGTCATTTCAACAAAGTAGACGTGATTATACGGTTGGAAAGTCAGTCGGGCCGGATCAGGCCGCGGGAGAGGCACGTACGGATACCAACACCACGATTCATTACATCAATGACCGCCTCTGTCGCCTTCTTAACGTCAGGAAACTGTGCAATAGCGACCGTTGTGGGTAACACGGGAGTCAGGCGGATCGTCGCTATTCCATTGAGTAATCGTGAGCGTCACGCACAGATCACAAGTACGGAAGTACTAAACACGACGAGTGGAGGAAGCGTACCCTCAGTAATGATTCCCAAGGTGCCCTCCGCACCAATAAATAACTTTGTTAGGTCAAAACCCGCCGAGGACTTCCTAGAACGCTGTCGTGTCTTAATGACCTCTCCAGAAGGGAGGACCACTGTCTGTAGATGTCGTTGTGAGTCTAGCGGAAGGATTGGATTAAAGCAGCAAATATGTGCAGCCCGGGATGCGATAAGATGACAGCCAGGTATGAACGAACATACGGCATTAAGAAACCACTCCCCCTTGGCTGTCCCGTACCGTACAGCATTCGCTTCAAGAAGCGTATTTAGCCTTGTTTCAAATTCGAGCAAACAGGAACGCACTTCCGGAACAACCTGTGCTCATCATCCCCCCAATCGTGGCGCCAGGTCCAGGGTCTAGCTAACGGAGTATTGTATGTATCCTCGTTGCTAACAAAAGGGAGCTCGAAAAACTATTGTACCCACTGGAAAGAATAGAGGGATGCCTTTTGGCGAAAGTGATTATATGTAGAAATTCATTTTTCCTGTCGGACTAAGAAAAAGCACGCCTACCCTTCTTTTGTAACGTTTCGTTGATCTCCATCCATCCGACCCCTGGTTGACACACGATGTCCGAGTCTTGTTCTACCCCGTGGAATATTCGGGAAATACAATGTTGCGCGACGCGTAGTTCAAGGTTTGTAGCGAGGCGAATAGTCGAACCGCCACAGTTAGGCGTAAGCTGTTTGGGGGTGACTTGAGCAAAGTATACGAACCGTGAATCTCAAGGATCTTGTTCATGTTAGACATGTCAACGCAAATACCACCTGTTACATGCTATCAAGAAGTCAGTCACGAAATTTACGATGCCAGAAACTGCTGATTCGGACGAATACGGTATCAGAGAATAATGTACAACAAGTGACGCATTTGCTGTAGCAATGGTCGTCCACGGAGCATAGAATCGAGGACTCACCCCTCGGTAATTCCCCTCGAGACTGGTTCCACCCGAGAATGGTGTTACTGGCATCCGATATTTGGTCGCTATTTTGACTATTTTGACTACGTCCTTTGTGCTGGTTGGGTACACCACTACAGTATGAAGGGCACCTGTACCAACCCATGGATATTAACAGTCGCAAATGCAAGGAAATCCGAAGGAAGAAGGATGGCAGCGACCAAAGAAGAGCACACACCAGGATGGTAATCGTTTTCCGAAAATCCGTGTATCTGGAGGTCATCGGGGTTGGTGCTGACGACCGCAGAGTCAGTGCCCTCGTTGCTGAAGGTGTCTCTTAGTTCTTGTATTGCTTTTCGGAAGTCTTCCGTGGTTCCGTATGTCGGCTCATTATCCTGAGCGGACACCTGTCGGCCCGGGCGTCCGAGACCGAGAGAAGCTAGTGGAGATGGTAGATCAGTCAGTGAGCCGACAGAGTAACCTAAGAGGGCGCAAGTTAAGGCGCACAACACCACTGAAAGCGGTGTAGCCCTAGCAAGTGGGGTGGAGCTAGTACTAGCATAACGGAATGGGGAAACATGGAGAGGACGGAGTGCCACAAGCCCGGTCCTCGGGGTCGCACTGCTTCGGGACAAGATAGTACGGAGTAGCGTTGATCGAAGCGTCATGTAGATGGCACCGCGAGCTGAGAATTCAAGTACGTGTTGATGAGAACAAGACTCTTAAATATAACTACTACGAGCACTGCTTGGTATCGCGGGAACTGCCGTTTCACCTTCAGACCCTGGTTGGTTGTTGTATAGACCGTTTGGGGGGAGCTCAGAGCGTGCTTCTCAACCCTTCACGGGAGTCACAGAAAGGCGCCCGTTATGACAGATAGCAGTTATTGTATGCATAGGCAGTTCAGTGCAAGTCTGTGTACCACGGATGTAATCAGGCCGTGACGCTCTGTCGCTGACGAAAATCATGGTCACAACCACGCGAGAACACTGGGAGAGCTATACATTGATCAGTGAGAGCTAAATATGTGGTAATACCAAAGGAAACCGCTCGCATCCAAGCACGAAGGACTTGACACAAAATGTCCGCTGGGATCGCCTCCGTGCTTCACGGGTGCATGGCTGCGGACATGACTACCCTGTACAATAATTATATATTGCATGCTGTGGTCACGATGAGAGTGGGAACACGACAGGAATCGAGGAGGAGGAGCGAAGGATATCGTCTGGGGTCGGGACAGGAAGCGACATGATTGGTTCGCACTAATCAATACCTCATATTTAGAAAAATCATGTTCACCATGGGAAGAACACCATGGACTGGCTTGGGGATATTGCAGGCGATTAGCTAGGGTATCTATGCGATAATGACCGAAATTGAACGGCTATAGAGCCTGGAACGCGAGAAGAGTCAGATTTCCGGTATGAGCCAACGTCCGACACGTACCTTGGGTGCCAAACTGACAATCTTTCCCCAACCCTTCAGCCGCAGGTCTGCACTAACGATCCCACCAATTCTCGTGCCCAACATTTCCCTCTTGTTGTTTAACAGTACTGCCGCATTGTCGTCGAATCTAACGAACCTCCCGTCGGGTCTTCTCACAGCTTTTTTGGTGCGCACAATCAGAGCGCGACGGACGTCACCTCGACGCACTTTGAGCGCAGTCGCGGAAGCAGCTTGTGCGGCGGTCAGCGGGCGGGCACGTTTGACGACACAGACGATTTCGTCGCCGACCGAACCCCAGCCATTGTTGACCTTTTGTTTCAGGACGTTGACACACTCGATGAGAAGAGCGCCGGAGTTGTCTATCACCTGTCCAAGGAGATATTGGTGCTGCTCAGCGACGACGAAATGTAGAACGTACATTCAGTGTTCCTTTGAGACCAATCATGACGACGTCCAGGAAATTGGAAGAGAGTGGGGTTGGATAAAAAAGTCATGTATCTCCCACGTTCTGACCCCGAGCAAGATGGCAGTGAGACCCTGAGCGATGGAGCTCCGCACGAGCATCCGTTCGTGTTTCCGACACTTTCCGCGACCATTCCACCACTATCTCACCCGTATCATCGTTGAGAAACAATGCCAGCTTCGCGTCGTGGCAGCGGTAGCGTCATTCTGCCTTCGGGTCAGACGATCGCCATCCATACTCGTACGCAAGATGAGGAAGACCTTCCGCACGCAACCAAGAGGTATGCCCTTGTCGTCCATTCCTGAGTCAACTCTATCGAGCTCTCTGCGATGTGATCGCATACTTATCCCATCTTTACCCCGTATCTGACTCTAGGACGATGGCGGATCATCTGAGGAAATACGAAACGTTGTCAGTCTTACCCTCTATCCTTCGAGCTAATTAGCGACTAAGCCGGGTTATACCCACCGTAATCGAAATCCACTCCTGGGACTGAATGCATGGGATAGATTTACCTTGACGCCCCAGAGAATGCGTATGATCGTTGAAGCATTCACCGAGTCCCTTGAATTGGGATTGGCAAAATACAATCAGATCGTGGTACGCGCTCGCTCCATTGTCTCGTCCCGGGTTCTTGTTTCCATATCCGTGTCCACTCCTTGTTTCCTGGCAGTCCCTGCGTGGAGATGGAAACACTCTGAATATAGACATTCAGATGATCGGCAATCAGGAATTTTCTCAACTGACGTGGGAGGACATGAGTTCTTATCATCCATCCCATTTCTGTATTGCCATTAGGACCCGACGCTATACGCGTCGATCCTCCTATGTTCGCGTGTCTGACTGCCTTACGTCCTACTTTACGTCCCTATGCGTGCATCCTATAAGGAAATTGAACCTTCGGCTGATGGGCGTTATACGATCTAGCCTATGATCCCTACTTTCGTTTTTGGATGGCCATCCGGTCAGGAGACTGGTGACTTCTTAGCCGTGGATCTTGGTATGTCATGTCTGTTCATCTTGTTCCGACCCATGATCTCACGACATCCATCTCTAGGTGGAACGAACCTCCGAGTCTGCCTCGTTACCTTGCAAGGCGATGGCAAATTTGAACTTACTCAAACCAAGTATCGTCTCAGTGAAGAACAGAAACAAGACGATGGTCAAAAACTATTTGACTTTTGTGTAGAATGTCTGAAAACCTTCGTCGACTCGAACACGGGTGATGGGCCGGGTATGCTGAAGGAGGGCCAGATATTGCCTCTAGGCTTCACTGTGAGTAAGACATTTCTATGTAGTATGCCTGTCCCAATACGTGACAAAATCTGACTTCGACATCCGGTTTCGTGTCTATTAATAGTTCTCTTACCCATGCACGTAAGTCCGGATCCACCCTTAGGAGGTCTGAAGCGTTCTTTGCGCTAACCAAGACCTGTCGTCATGTCGACATCCTTCATTAACTGACTTCGGCTCCGTGTGATGTGGGGACACATGTGATCACCGTTCCATATCATTTGATGAAGACAAGAACGGATCGATCATGGTGAACTTATCCGCTGGACAAAAGGCTTTGGCGCACCCAATACAGAGGGCAGAGATGTCGCTGAGATGTTCAAACATGCCCTCGCAAAATACGTGAGTTCCTCTTTCCTTGATTTACGCTGTTAACATCACCGTGCCAACATCTTACTTCCCTAAAATCATCTCTCTTCAGAGCCTTCCCGTACGCTTAACAGCGCTTATAAACGACACCACCGGCACGCTTATCGCGTCGCACTACGTCAACCCTAAAACCAAGATAGCCGTCATCTTCGGGACAGGGTGTAATGCCGCATACATGGAGCATGTCAAGAATATTCCCAAGATCGCGAACCTGGGTATTCCTCCTGATGTCGACATGGGTATTAACTGTGAATGGGTATGTTACACGTACCCCCGTTACTCTGGATGGACCTCGAGGAACTACCTGTTTATTTCATAGGGCGCCTTTGACTCGTTTGAGCATGAACATCTTCCACGGACCAAATACGACGCGATTGTGGATGAAACATCAAACAAACCTGGTGAGCAGGCATTTGAGGTGAGCAACTCTCCACTGCGAAACATCGGAAACCGTCTGTTTATTGTCATTTCCTAAACCCCGGCTTCCCACTCACCAAGAAACTCATCTCGGGCCGATATCTGGGTGAAATCCTCCGATTGGTTCTTTGCGAGCTCATCGACGAAGGTGTTCTTTTCCTCGGTCAGAATACATACAAGCTTGAGAAACCATACTGTTTTGATACCGCCTTCCTGTCCCTGATGGAAAGGTGAGGGCATTGCTCGTCGGTCTTCTCTCATCGCTTATCGATAGCGGTCCGACTCCGGCTGATACCTTGGCAGCGACCCGACAGACGAGCTTCTCATGATCATTGGCATATTCACCCACTTCTTTGCTCTGGAGACGACATTGGCTGAACGGCAATTCTTCCGTGCCCTCGCTAAACTGATTGGGCGACGCGCAGCACGCTTGAGTTCCTGTGGAATTGCTGCAATTGTGAAGAAGATGGGATATTTGGAAGAGGGTTGCGCTGTAGGCGCGGACGGCAGTCTGTACAATGTACGTGGGGTTCTCTACTTTTCGTGGCTTGCCCCCCCTGAGCCACAAGGACGCTGATCGGCCTTCTAGAAATATCCTGGTTTCGCAGACAGGGTCCACGAAGGTCTCCAAGATATCTTTGGGGACAAGGGGCGGTGAGAGCGCAAATGACAATTGCTTCTTCCATTTTTGATCCGTACCTTTCTTACTTGCCGCTGCGTGCTACATTGGGGTCCAGTAACATCGTGACCCACCATGCCGAAGATGGAAGTGGTGTTGGCAGTGCAATCATAGCTGGTACGTCGTGTTCTTTCATAAAAAGACAATTTTCTTGTGCGATAACTTTGATCTGCTCTAACGATCTGTTTAGCGATGACAAAGATTAGGAAGGATGCTGGTTTGTATCTGCATGTCTGAGAGCAGATGGGTGACAGCACGGCATCGTCTGTCGGACTGCACAGATCGGGTACTGGATCGGTTTGAGGGAAACAATTCCATTGCACACTAGATAAGGAAAGGGAGAAAGTGACGAGATACAGGGATTAAATTGTTGTTGTACGCTATGCCGTCTGGGATCAACCGCTCATCCACCAGACTGGTTCCCCGCTCTGCCCGAAGAGTCGGCCTGTGCAACATGCGTGTCATTGTAACCAAGCGATGGGGTTAGTTCTCATAACGACCGTGTCCTGTTTCGCCACTCCGTGGTTTGTCCTCTCATGGGACGAGGGAGTATCTGTTCGCGGTGGGACACCGCCAGACGGTGTACCTCATCCGCTGCCTAATACGACCTGGATAGTCCCGTTTCCCATCAGAATTCTCGACCCTTCTGAAGTACTAGAGTAATCTAAACGAAGCGATGGAGTTCGTTTTCATAACGCCCGAGTTCCATTGGCTCTAGTGCGGTCGTCCTGTCGTGCCCCTCCGCGGTTTGTTCTCTGATGGGACGAGGGAGCATCCGATTGCGGTGGGACGCCAACAGACGATGTACCTCATCCGCTGCCTAATACAACCCAGATAGTCCCGTTTTTCACCAGGATCCTTGGGCTCTCCTGAGGTACTAGAGTAATACAAACGAGACACTCCCACAAGGATGAGAACTTGCCCCCGAAGAAGTGGGCGTCTCACAGGAATCAGGCGTCCCCCTTGCTGCGAAACGTGTCCCGTCCTCCTTCGCCGAGATAGAGATAACGGCCGATTGAATCGTGGGACGTCGTGCCTGCGTCCTTGCTCGTGACGAGGGGTTGGTCCCGGTACGTGCATATTGACATCGCACCTTCGTCACGAGGTGTCGCCTGAATTTATGTAAAGTATGGTTTAACTTGAATACATTCACTGGGGTCGAGATGCCAAGGGCTGTGTGGGCTACCAGTCAGGGCCCGGGGGTATGTGTGGGGGCGATGACACGGACTCCCCGCATGAGTCACAGAAAATTCATCTCTTGCATCGGGCGTCTCATCCACAGCTTTTCCGGTAATCATCATCGCGTGTGTCACAGTATAGGAAGACGCAATTGAGTTGTGGGGCATACAGATACACAGGGACTTTATGATTTACATGGTATACGCGATTACCAGCCAAGACACATTCGACACGCTGCCAGAAATGAGAACAAGATTGAATTTTAGCGGAGCGCCACAGATCAGCGCGAGGCAGGAACAAACAGGATGCCCCTCAGTGCCAGACCCTTTCTACAACCGATCGTCGATGTTAGTTTTATTCAGTTGCCCATTTGAGTATACGGCGAGGCGCGGGGTGTTAGACAGGCGAGCCCTTGGTGTCATCCCCGAATTGATCCATGCTGTCGGGTTCGCTGCCCGTGGGTTGTGTGTCTTTGAGGGAGAACTGGACGTTGAGTTGCTTCTGAGACTGTGAGCCGTTGGGGTTAGGTTGGGTCGAGAGACGACGCATTGTCTGGGGCATGGGAGTCGTAAGACGCGTAGCCATATCTTTCGTCCAGGCTTTGCCCTCGGAAACACGGTAAATGATGAGAAGAGGCGCAATGACCTTGGAAATGAGAGTAGAGTGATCAGCGACTGGGGAAGTAAAGGCCTGAGTAGGACGAATCACCTGTGCCTCGCCTAGGATTTGCATGAACGCGTTGGCCAGGGGGCTGTTGGTGGCATAGGGAACGAGGTATAGCAACGAACATATCGCGTATACAGCAGCACTCTCAACGATCATTGCTGCAAAGCTGGTGTAAAGTGTGCCGTATCCGGGGCCAAGGACTCTCGAGATACAAGCTCGGTGGTAGAGTAGGCGGACGACGGTTAGAATGCAGATGAAGATGTTACTAGCGAGGGAAACGCTGAGATACGGGAAGAGGAAGCTAAAGGACATCCAGCCAGTCGCGGCTTGTGCGGGCTGTGACACGATGATAACCCAGAGGGAACCGGTGACTGCACAGGAAGGTGACGAGGGTGTCGATCGAGCGAGAGAGGGACTTACCGACACAGGCAAGCAACATCACGCATCCGAAGCCGGTCACGAAAGGATGGAACTTGCTGTCTCTATATACTACAACGCAACGCCATATCTTGGGGGAGTGAGTTCGTCACCGGTGAGCGGTAAACGCAAACATCTACCATTAGGGCATCTGCACACCAGTTTGAAATGACAAAAGCAACGTTGAGAGGTGCGGAAGAGGTGTTTATCTCGTATGCGCTAGGACCTGAGGGGGAGGACTTGTCATGAAGATGAATGATCATAGACGAAAAAGACTGACCACCAGGATAATCTCTGTAGTTTATGAAACCGTACTGGGTGATCTGCGCATTAGAGGCGACGTAGAGGGTGCTCAAGGCAAATACGAAGTTGACATAGATGAAGAAGAACCAGTGTTTCTTTTGGGCACCATCACGGGAGCGAATGCGAGCCCAGAGGGAACGAGCACACATGAAATAGAGAGCGACGACAATGCCATAGAGGATGGAAGTGACGATTGCGCCGTAGAGCCAGGTACCCTCCGCGTAGACCTGGGGTGGCTGATACTGAGGGTCATCGCGGACGGTCAACACGACGAGAGACTCTGAGCCCATGTCTCAAGAAGTTGGCGGGAGAAAAACGTGAGTGAAGAAGGAACGTGGTTGGGGTGGGGTTGATATCGTCAGGGTCTGTTAATGCTAGGCCACTTATATCCATCTGGAGTTGGCAGGCATAGATCAGCGCTGGCGTGCTCGGAGTGCGGAATTGAGTGAAGAGTATCCCTCGGCTCAGGTTATCTCTCACATGAATTTTTTTTTCAAGTGTACGTACTTTGGTCCCACGTTATCCTTTCACGTCCAAGATGAGTTACGACCTGGCCAGAGCAGTCGGACACAGCGCTCCAGATCAGCCCGTAATATCTCCCATTCTTGTCCACCCCTCTGAGACGAACATCCTTCTAGGTTTCGTGGACTCGAAAGGACATCGTCATATACGCACTAGGCGTTGGCGCGAGAAGGAATGATCTCTCTCTCGTTTATGGTAAGCTACCCGAACAGGTCGTCGCACCTACTGACCGTCACTCGCAGAGCTTGGTATGCCAAGTCAGTCGACCCTGATACCCACGCTTGACGAATCAATGCATAGACAAGGGATGGGCACCATTGCCGACGTACCCCGTCGTGCTCGGATTAAAGGGTGTGTGATAATGCTTCCGCTCATGCAAACGCTTGACACACCATCGTCGTATGTAAAATAGGTACCGACACCGACATATCACTCTTTGCGAACAAACTCAGTACTGACCCCGTTCCTGGGCTCCCCAAGCTTAAACCTGACAGAGTGGTATGCGGATTGACTCTACAATCGTGAAATACTCATATGGACATAGGTCCATGGTACTCAAAGCATCGAGGTCTTGCGAGACTTGCCAGTTGCGAGCGGACCAGGCTGGAAACTCTCGAACAGAATTTGTGCAGTCCACGAAAACAGTGAGCGGTGCTTGCCCTTCTCGTAACGTATGCTTACTTTAACTTCCAAGAGTCTGGCATCATCATCGAGCACGAATCGTCACTTGTAGATCCTCACGGTACAGCCTATGCCAAGCTCTTTGTAAGCATCTTAGTCGTCGTGCAATTTCCTCCCTGCTTCATATACCATGCTTCCTTCAGTCCTCTTCGTTCTACTTGGGTGCCAAAGCAAACGGTGACAAGTTCTCCAAAGCCATCGCAGCCCCACCTCAGGCAAAGCCCATTCCAAAGGACCGCAAACCGGACTGGGTGATCAGAGATAGGACAACCCCAGAACAAGCTCTCATCTACCGTCTCAGCGGAGACTACAACCCCCTTCACGTCGGTAAAACTGCCACTGCTTGAGAAACGTGGGCTCTGCACTCACCCCCCCCTTACTCTCCAGATCCTGCAGTGGGCACGATGTTGGGCTTTGGTGATGTCATCCTCCATGGCTTGTCCTCGTTCGGATTCGTGGCTCGTGGTCTCATCCAGGAGGTCGCGAAAGGCGAAACGCGCTCATTGAAATTGTTTGGCGTTCGGTTCACATCGCCTGTCAAGCCCGGTGACGAACTGGAGACACAAGCATGGGAAGTTGGCCCCGGTCCTAATGGGACGACTGAAATCGCATTCATCACCAGGGATGTCACGTCGGACAAGGTTGGTACTGAATTCATACATCATGTGTGCCCGTCTAACGACGAATATTCCTCAGATTGCCCTAGGTAATGGCATCGCTTTCGTCAAAATGCCGGAGAGGAGTAAACTGTAGGATTGGGTTGCCTTTGGTGAAGTATTGACTACAGACAATTATTGCCTCCGGTGTCTATTCGCATCGCTCCACATCGTCCTGTGCCCCTGTAACCTCACCTGACGAACATGTTAGACGCGCAATTATGACACATCAGTCAATCCCATCTAATTTAGCCCTCAACATCCTTCCGCGATCAAGAATGGTGTCTGCCTCGAGATAACAGCCTTTGAGCCAACGATTTACTCCATCTTCACTTGTTTCGCTGCTACCAGGCCTCTCCATGAAGGCTGTGCGAGCATGGAGCACTCTCCTGTTATCGAAGAGAACAGCATCTCCCTCGTGTAGGGTATATTCCATTCGGTTAGCCGTGTCATCCAGTGATGCAACAAATTTGCCCAGGGCCGCGTAAAAGGAAGCCGGGGTCGAGTTCATGAGGGGTGCTTGAAATGGTGGTGAATAGTTGACATGCTTGATGGGCAACTCGGACGAATCGTGCGAGCGTGCATCTAGCTCAATGGTTGGGTGCTCGAAGTGTAGATGGTGTCCGTCGTTGGTGTAGTGGAAGGGAACGGGTGTCGTCGCCAAGATGTCAAAGGCTGCTGGGTGAGACTTTCTCAGCAACGAAGCTGCGTGAAGGGCGTCTACGAAGATAGAGGTGCCACCCACGACACGGTTGCGCAAGCAGTGTAGGATTTGATACCGCGGTGGATGTTGAAAGTAACTGTCCGAGGACTTGAGAGTGAGAGTGTAACGAAACATCAAATCGGATCGTGGACATACAGTAAATCCATATGCAAACCGAGATCGAGATTAGTGTAAGCAATGTTGCGGCTGTTGCGCACATTCCTGACGTCCCACAGCTCACCGTAAAAGGTGGCGCGCAACTCGCCGAATATGTTGGCCAGCTTGCGGAGTTCGCAGGCGTCGTTGGAGGTTTGTTCGTTTGGCACGCCTGTGACGAACAACAGGCCATATTGGCTGAGCTGATCGATGGCATCGAGAAGCCGGGATGGCTCGATGAGTTCCTCGTAGGGAATATAAAGATTTCGAGCTTGGGAGATCGACGATGCGTTCCAGGGTGTTCGTTCCGTACCCCGATGAAATTTACGCAGCTCCAATGGAGAAGCGTAGCGTTGCAGGAAAGACGATTCATAAAACGATTCATGTCCGTCGATCCACCGGATCTGCACACCGTCAGCAGCGGCAATCAGACCACCTGGAACAGGCCGGATGTCAACCGGAATATCGGAGGATGTATGGAGTTTCTGTAACGTGGATGGGTGGATGCATGAGGGGCACTGGCACGAATCACGCAGCCAGAGATGCGAAAAGCTACCTTTGCCTGGAACAGTCAGCTGAATGTCATCAAATGTGAGATCGGATAAGAAACGCCTAGTGCGAAGGGGATAATTTAATGTGCGCCGAGTGACGGGAAGGAAGGAAAGGGAAGCACGCAACATATATGTTGGTCGTGCAGTGATAACAGATAAACGCCTGAATGAGAGCACGTTTGTTTTGGACCTAGAGCTTTTGCCAAATATATGCTTACTCATTTTGGATTTTGCCAACACTCGCGCACAGTTAGCCGAGTCCCGAACAAGCTTGTACTGAACGTTCCATGATGAGTAGTCGCTCGGATTCGGAGTCGTCCTTCGTTTTACTCGACCGTGCAGGGAAGGATCTCATACCAACGCCAGTCACAGAAAAGGTTCGGCACCTCATGTACATCCGATGTTCTTCGCGCTCACGAATATACAGATCCATCCCTCTCATGCACCAGACTACTTACCAGGGTCAAGAACGACGTATGCTCATGACTGGTCACCGGCAGGCACCGGTGGAAAAGTCGAGCGACGAGGACGTCACTTTGTGGACGCACATGGACGCGTCTGTAGCCTTCGGGGGGTGAACGTGTCGGGCTCTAGTAAAATGTGCGCGATACTACCAGTTATCATGGCTGCGTTATCCTGAAGGTTGTCTGTTGGATAGTCCGGTCGACCACGACCACGACAAGTTCCCTGCCGACCACCACTCGGTTACTTTCGTCGGTCGACCGTTCCCTCTTGACGAGGCACCTCAACATTTCGCCCGTTTGAGACGTTGGGGTTTATCGTTCAGTATGTCATATACAGCTTTTGCATTTGCAGATTCCAACCAAACCCTGGAATGCCTAGTTCGGTTTCTTGTCACTTGGGAAGCAGTTGAACATGCCGGCCCGTAAGTTATTGTCGAGAGTGTTTGATGATGCAACTGAATAACTGCAGGGGCGACTATGATATGGAGTATCTGACGTACGTCAAGAAATTGCTGTCCTTACTCCCAGAATACGGTTTGTCTGCATTTGTCGTCGTTCACCAGGACGTTTGGTCGAGATATTCTGGGGGTTCTGGTGCACCTGCATGGACCCTTCAGAACATCGGGTTCGACTTGCATGCCTTGGAGGAGTCTGGGGCTGCGTGGCTGTTGGGGGTTAAGGGTGGTGGGCATGTCGAGGCGGAGCGTGGTATTTGGCCGTGTGGCTACCAAAAGCTTGCTGCTGCTACTATGGCGTAAGTCGGATTCCTGCGAGGAGCAGTTCTTGCTTAGTTTCGGTGTTTCCAGGACGTGTTTTTGGGCAGGGGATACATTTGCTCCGAAACTCAAGGTTACAGCGACGAATGAAGAGGTTAAATCTGTTCAACAGTACCTCCAGGATGCTTTCCTTGACATGTACACAGTAGTCGCCCAGACGCTGGGTGATTTGGAAGGAGTATTTGGTTTTGAGGTAAATACATTGCCCTCACATGACAGGATCAAAACAATTGATCACTGGCAGGTAATGAATGAACCGCATAGAGGATATATAGATCTCTCTTCTCTCCACAAGTTTGACTACAACACGGACTTACATCTATCTTATGTCCGTGAGTAACCATGTTCGAATCTTGAGGTGCTGAATTGACATATTTCCGTAGCCACTGCATTCCAATCCTTTCTGTTGGGTTCTGGATACCCTACCTTGGTTTCTCACTGGACTCGGTCCTTTCCTGTGCCCACTCGCATGACGTCCCACAACGTGCTAAACACTGACAAGTGTTCGGCGTGGAGACTGGATGGCCCTACGCAAGGTAAATGCGTCTGGGAGATGCATGGCGTCTGGGGGTGGGACAAGATTAAGAACGAAGGCGTCGTTTTACGCGAGAATTACTTTACAAAACACCCTGCCAGTGGCCGCAAGGTATGGGCTTCTTTTCACTGGCTTAGTTCGTGTTGAATATCACGCGGTCATTCTCAGGTTGATTGGTACACGGACTTCTACTATCCATTCTTGAAGCGCTGGGCGGAGCGTGTGCACAGGGTTGTCCCAAAGGAAAAAATGCTCTTCGTAGAGCCGATCCCTAACGAGGTACTGTGGTTCTGGCTCCGTGTATGCACTTTGAAGATTTTTGAGTCCCTTGGTACAGTTCTGCCCTCAGTCATGGACAAGAGAAAACCAAGTTCCGAATATGGTTTTCGCTCCCCATTGGTGAGGGAGCCAACCAATGACTCTACGAGCTTTGGGTCTTCTTACCCACTTTCAGGTATGACCTGAATGCCCTCTTCACGAAGGCGTTTGGAGACTTTACTGTTAATGTACAAGGATTGTCACGCGTGAGATTTCCATGTTTAGCCGTTTACAAGCAAAAATTCTCATTCATTCTGCAGGGGATGTTTCCCCTGAAGGCGTGTTATTGGGGCCAGCAAGGTGCTCGGGATAACTACTCGCGCCAAATACGAAACATACTCGAGGCCGGAAACAAAGCGCTTGGCGATGTGCCTACTCTCATAGGCGAGTGCGGAATACCCATGGACATGAAGTACGCATTCGTTGGACGTACTTGCTACCTGAACTAATTGTCATCAGCAACAAGGAAGCACTCACGACGGAAAGCTGGACATTTCAGTACCGAATGATGGATGCGCTCATGACTGCACTAGAGCGGTCTCTTGCCAACTTCACGTATGCGCTCCAAGTTCTACTGATACCGCTCTGTGGTCTCACATGCCATCAGATTGTGGCATTACAACCCTGATAACACGGACACCCGTGGCGATGATTGGAACGGCGAGAACTTTTCATGGTTCAGCCGCCAACGTGCTCTTCCGCCCTCCCTCTTAAACTTTGAACAAACCTCTTTCACACTTGACAATGGGGGCCGCATTCTGCCGTCCGTTGTGCGCCCATACCCAGCAAAGACTGCGGGAATACCCTCCAAGTTTGACTACGAGATGAATACCGGGGAATTTACCTTTGAGTGGACCCTTAATGAAGAAAGCACTTCACGCGAGACAGAAATATATATCCCTTCGCTGATTTATCATGGCCGCAAGCTCGTCGTCGAAGGCCTCGCTCCCGATGACAAATACGCATACGACCAATCTCGACAAACGCTCTTTGTGGTTCACAGCAACAGATCGCCTAGCAAGACGAGGAAGATCCACGTCTCTGTGCGTCCCCCTCTTCGTGGTTACTTCCATGTCAATACCTTTTGGGGTGACTTCGGGGAGCTCATACTTTCTGGCTCGGTCGTCTTCGTTGGCATATTTGTGTTTATCAAGTTTGGGTTCTACATGTGATATCGACCGAGAATCTTAATGTACTCAGCAACTTGGTCTACACGATTCCCATACTCCATTCTCTTATCAAGTACGCGCCGCGATCAGAATGAAAATCTCCGCGATCATGTTGGAGCGACTCCCCATCGCTACTGATGCGCTAACCATGGAGATTAGATCAGCCACGAAACGCGTGACGGGTGGTTACGGTCTGCCGAACTTCACTATTGTCCTGCGCAGATAGCACGACACTGTACCGGCTAGCACTCAGATCTCAGAGCCAAGGATCCGCATATGGAGAGAACCGAGGGGTGTTTTAAGCTCTCAGGTTTGCCAGTGGCAGTAGTCGTCGCAAGATATCCACAAACAGAACAGGACAGTACCGTCTCGGATAGCCAACGATATCAGTATGTGCTATTTTCAGATGGGAACGAGTTTCGCTCGTACTCCGTGGCAGGACTCGCACCATGTGGTGTTTGAACGGGTGTCCTAACATTATCCCACCCGAGCTAGGCCGCCTCAATTCTACGAACCCAGCCGCTGGAGCTCGTCAGCTGACGACTCGTAAAGCAGCATCTATAAGAGACGGGCCGCGTGGCGTTTCGTGGAGCAGGTTACATCCTTATTCTTCATCCCACGGATTGCGTTTTTGCCAGCCGCTTACATGTACTTCAAGTTACGATCGTTCACACCCTGGCTCGCCACGCTCACCGTAGGCGCAGCGTTGGTGTACGCGGAACCACTTCACGACTCTAACAAGCAACTCATTTTTCGCTCCAACATTCAAAACGACACGAGTCTCCGTTATGTTGCGAATTCTGGAATCTGCGAAACGACGCCTGGTGTCGCCCAGTATTCCGGTTACGTTGATGTTGGACTGAACATGTCCATGGTCAGCATGATACCGTCAGCCGGGGCAGTACTAACCAACACTTTGACGTGATAGTGGTTCTGGTTTTTCGAGGCTCGCAACTCGCCCGAGACTGCACCGTTCACACTTTGGTAAGGGTATTACGGGATGCGCCAACGCGAGGCTGGTGTTTGATCATCTTACGTCAAGGCTGAATGGCGGCCCGGGGTGTTCCTCTATGATCGGTCTCTTCCAAGGTCGGCTGCTATATGCGAGGGGATGCACTGAGTCACACGTCATTCGCCTACAGAGAATGGACCGTGCCTCGTGAACCCAGATGGCAACTCGACGTATCTCAACCCATACAGGTAAGAACACTGGTTGTTCGCAGGTGGATGGCCTCTGAATCGACAGGGCAGTTGGAACAACGTGAGCAACAGTGCGTCCTTCACAAATTTAGCTCCCGCGGCACGGTATATTTCGTGTTTTAGTGATCTATATTGATCAACCGATCGGTACCGGATTCTCTTACGGAACGGACATGGCCAACAGTACCGAATCTGCCGCTCCGTTTGTGTGGAAGGCATTCCAGGTGCTTTTCGAGAGCAACATCTTGTCAAAGTACGCAAGCCGCGAGTATGTGTCAAAGTTGGCGCTTCTGTCTTACAGTGGACATTCAGAACATGCAATCAGGTTTATCTTTTCAACAGAGAGCTACGGTGGTCATTACGGACCGGGCTTCGTGACATACTTTGAGGAACAGAACGCCTTGATTGTCAGTGGCGCAACCAAGGGCGAGCCTATCGTCGTCTCTGCCCTCGTGATCAACAAGTAAGCCAAGCCCAAGCGATGGCGCGTGCTTAGCAGCTCAATGATCCCCTGCCGCAGTGGTTGGTACGATCCCTTGATCCAGAATATCGCCTATTATACCTTCGCAACTAACGCTCCCGGATACGGTCAACTTCAACCCGATAATGTGTTGAAAAACATCTCCGAGGCTCTCTATGGCCCCAACGGGTGTGTCGCACAAGAGAAGGAATGCTACACGGCGGGTAACTCCACCGAATCCAACAAGATCTGTCGTGAGGCAGACGATTACTGCGTACGTAGGACATTTACATCTTTACGGGTACATTATTCATGCAGGCCCGTCAACCCCAACAGGTCAACAACGTCTTCATTCCTGCAGTTGGAAACCGGGACTCAGATGATCTCCGACAGAACTCCTCAGCACTGTTTCCCCCCGAATACTACGTCAATTACCTGCACAACACGGAGGTTATGAAAGAGATTGGAGCCGAAGCCACTTATCATGAATGTCCCAATGGACCATACAATCTGTTTGCAAGGACCGGAGATGTATGTCTCTTCTAGGCTACCGATGCCGGATGACATATTCTAAATTGATCCGCTTTGTAGGATGCCAGAACGTGGCTACCTCAGCTCTCCGATTTAGTGAATTCCGGGATGAGGGTCCTCATATGGGTATGCAAACTCATTCATAATCTTAATTCAACTGAACCTGAACTCCGCACAGGCTGGTGATGCTGATATCAAGTACGTATACATCCATAGCTCCTCCTAGGGGTTTCTCTGACATTGGTCATTTTATAGCTGTAACTGGGTTGGCGTATGTTTTCTTTCCTTCCGCCATTCTGCCGTTTACTGAATGTCCCGCAGGGTTATCAATGCGTGCTTTCCATGGAATGGTACGGTAAGGAGACACTCCACAACACCCCGCTCAGTAACATCACGCTGGACGGTACGCCTATCGCGGCCGTCGCGAACGTGGACAACTTTAGCTTTGCGTGCGTTTCATTCCATTGCGTCATAACTCATCCTAGTCCTCATTCAAAACAGAAGGGTCTATGCTGCTGGTCACGAAGTGGTATGTTGCAGCTGGTCCTCACATATGATTGCACTTACTGAATAACACATCTGCAGCCCGCGTTCCAACCTGCGGCAGCATTGGAGATTTTCACCCAGGTCATTAACAAAGAGTCACTCCACTCGGTGTAGGAGCGGTTAGGTATCAAGGCAGTGGAATTTAGGTTATGGTGTCCTCCAAACACGCGTATTGCGGAACATCCAAGCAAATAAACATATACCGAGGGAATATCCGAGCAGTATAAGCATTGCTTCCGCGTCTGGCGTGTACATTGTCGGAGTCGACAAATTGATGAGGCCGGTAGCGACATTCGCCTGCACGTTGTATGAGATAACACGGGTGGTCTGAATGGTTTGTGACGTACGACGAGGAAGATCACAAGCCCGTTCTTGTTTATCGCCTCGAGCAAAACAGGAGCGGACTTTGGCGTGGAAGTCGTCGAATCCTCTTGTAGAATTCTTTTCCCAGAAGGGTCCGAAGGATCCCTTAGCCTTGAAATGCGAATGGGGAAAAAGGTCATGTCCAGGAGGTAAAATGCAAGGATAAATGAGGTGTTGAAGGCGACGATCCAGAGAATGTATGGGAGATTTGCCTATGTCAGAAAAAAAAGGTGAATAAATAGTCTCTATAGAGAGCAGGGACACCAACCATCCTTCGCGACACCTTGAGACCTTGTCTTACAATGAAGAGCAAGGCCCACCACACCAAAGCATACGAAAAGAGTTCGAGGGTAGTCTTGGCATTTTGTCTAGGGGCAGAGGGGTCCAATTTTGCGAGGCGCTGGGAACTACTGCCTTCAAACAAGGCAGTCTGCTGTTTACGGAAGAAGGATGGGGAGGGTGGAAGGATGATTGTGCCGAGAGAAAGGCCCATGATATGAAGCGAGAGGTAACCTAGCGGAATGAGCATCGCGGTAACGCTTTCGGGTGCCCCTCTTACCCAAGAGTGAAACCAGTCCCTCCTTGTTCGCGTAAATGACATTACTTCGAGGGGCATTGAGGAGAAAAGCTTCTAGTCCCAAAAACGACAGCGCAAATTGATGCACTATAGCATGTTAGGTGGGATGAATCACTCAAGGACGTTTATTACAACACGCACAAACAGCAATCCAAAGGCCTAACAATGACATTGGCATGTGTTTGATGATCGGATGGAGAGCCACTTCTGCGACAGGCAGAATGGCAAGCGTCAGGAAAAAGTTCCAATGCACCCCGTATTCGGTGACGTGTTCCTAGGGACGAGTGAGTTCCTACTCAAACGATGGTAGAGACCAACCGTACGGGGTATTCCGTTCCCTTGACAAGCAATATTCGAACTACGCCCAATATAGCGATTGGTAGAATTTTTTTGAGTATCCGATAGAATTTCGGTTTTACATCCGCATGCAAATAGGACGGATTCTTAATGAGGGGTATCGCAGAAACGATGCCTTGAGAGAAAACAAACGATCCAACTCCGCCGTCCATCTAAGCCAACGGGATCGAAGAGCTCCAAAGATATGTGTATGAGGGGCGGCACATACCAGCGACACCCCATATGTCTCACACTTTGCAAGGGAACGCGGGAAGACAGGAAAGTCGACGGCGAGGATGGAGAACACTGTTATCAGCATCATGTTGGCGCGATACGTTGTGAGTGCTGGAAGGAGACTCGGTGCTGCTAGCATTGGCCCGTCCACGCTGCCCTTACGTTGCGTAGTCACGCTCGGCTGCGTCTCGTTTGCCTTTGAAGGCAAAGGTGTTCCACTCTCAATCCGGGGGAGGAGAAGCAGGACACAGGTCGGGACCAGAAGCAGGGCTGAGAGTGTCCCGGGCGCATTGGCATAGATTGTCAGTACGAATGACAAGGGTAGAACCAAAACGAGGCATTCGAGAATAAAAGGCATTGAACGGAACACTGTCAGGCGCGTTCTGAGGGCGGAATGTAAAGTCATCGATGCCTTATGACGTTGAGCAGCTGGACCTCCGACGCGTCGCAGTGAACTCACCAGCCCGACTGCTAATATAAAGTTGACGTGGAGAACAGATGAGCCTGTCGTACCGGAGACAAACGCCTCTTTTGAAGCCTTGTAGCCCATCTGATCTGGGCCATCCTCCATGAAGAGCCCTTGAGTGAATGCAGTTCGATCCAAGTTGCTGGAATTCGTTACTAGTCCAATGTCCCAGGTTGAACAGCTAGAAGTAATCGTGGGAACGTTCATTTAAGCCTAACCTGGCCCTTAGTGACTGGGAGAGGAGGCAACTACTAATTTACAGTCTAAACTTGTCTGGTTGTTGGAGAAAGCCAAGTACCAGGTCCAGGATTGTTTAGAGGGAACTGATTATACAGGCAGTAGATTTTCAAAAACCATGCGACTGGGACATGAGAGGGATGTAATATTGCTGACCCCTACATGTGTAACCACGCCAGGTTACTTAGGTCCCAGTAACTAATACATATAGTACTACCTGTGGTACTGAGTCATAAGCACTCAGTATCATCCGCCTTTTGGCTTAGCGGTTGCGTGCGGTGGTCCGATCGCTACAACGTGCCATGGTTGGATGACTCGGCTTTGGAACATCCTATTCATATAGTATCAATTCGTACGCTCACGTTAACGTTCGTCTACCTATCGTCGTCACGGACCCCCCCCTTTGAGGTATCAAGTGCAACAACCACCCGCCATGCCAACGTACCTCAACCAAATGTCTGCACCGGTCCAACAAATCTATGGCGACCCCACGTAACCCAGTTAATAACAACGATAACAGCAACTCCACCAATAGCCACGATGGCGTAATTCATATTCAGCTCGTTGACAGGATATGACGTAGGTAATACGAAAAGCACACAGATAAACGAGCTGAACTGTCAAAGGATTAGTAAAGAGAAGAATGACGGCAAAGATGATCGGACTGACCAGAAAACTGACGAAATTGATCGGCCATGACCATCTTCCCAGATTAAATGGACCGGGTTCTGGGAGCCTAACACGTCCGTCAGTCTTCCGCGTATCCAAGAGTAATATCACGCTGACGAGTCCGGCCAAAACACCCGGATGATGATGGGCTGTAGATAACTGAGCATCACAGATATCGCCGCAGAGGACAGCATTGCGTTGAACTGTGAAAGGATCAACTCGACAAGCGAGCAGGGTATTATATGTCATACGCACAGCAATGACTGAGCCTATATAGGCGCACGAAAGAATACACCCTATAAGCACAGACACCCACACACCCCAGTATGGCGCCTGAAAGCGATTGAGAGCCATGAACTTTTTTTTCGCGGGGAATGCATTATCTCTTGCAAGTGCATAAAACAATCTCGAGCTTGTAGTATACGCGGTGATCGACGCTGTTACTTGTGCAACGGTGATGACCACAAGACACAAGATGGTGAGTCTCGGTCCGACCGCGCCATAGAACAGCTGAGCGATGGGTATAGCGTAGGTCGTCGCCTGCACACTGGCAATGCTCTGCACGGAAAAGAGGAGGGCGAGCATGTATGCCAGGCCGATAAACCATGAACCTGCAATGCTCCCCACCACAGCGAGAGGTGCGAGCACCTCAGCGCGTTTCGCTTCCTCGGCAACTTGGGCAGCTGTCTCGCAACCTTCTAGAGTATAAATGGCCTCATTCACTTAGACAGGGCAAATCTTTGCAAAGATATAGGTCGTTTACCTGGAGGAAACCCAGGAGAACGACGAAAGCTCGCGAACTCCACCCGGTGAAGCCGTGAGGGTCGCACGCCAGTGAGATCCGATGTACCATGGACTCGATGAACCAACCAGCCCACTTACTTTTCATAGTCAGTGAATACAAAGGCAGCCGAGTTCTTCCGAAACATCAGTCGAATGTTTATACATATAACAGAGTGTTCACCTTTACGGGAGCCTTCACGAGAAGTGTTATCACAAGCACGAAAGTGCCTCCCAACGTCCACCAAACGTTGAAAGTACTCATCCGCCCAATTGCCTTTGTTCCGATCGTGTTGACTATGCCCGAATTGATGTTAACAGCCCAAGCTATCGTGGCAATTTCAACACGAGTCAAGGACCGGCCCTGGCTAACTTCTGCCATTGATGCAATGTACAACGCCACGCTGTTCGTGTTATCATCAGAACAACGGTCGCTCTGGCGTCGAACTCACCTAAGGTTTCCG
Organism: Sutorius aff. eximius; assembly: GCA_038088915.1. Taxonomy (NCBI): domain Eukaryota; kingdom Fungi; phylum Basidiomycota; class Agaricomycetes; order Boletales; family Boletaceae; genus Sutorius; species Sutorius aff. eximius. Next base: position 46,658 of record JBBPJV010000085.1, read on the forward strand.
GCAGTACCAGTGAAGACCATTGCAATGGAGTATATCCATCCCGTAAAGACTGGAGTGGGTTTAGTGTATAGTACAACAGCGGATCCGTTCAGACGCACACCCGAGGATAGGCAGGTCGGGCTTCATCTTGCATACCCAGAAATAAAGACCGCCTAGGGTTGGGCTAGCGAACGTCCGTGAATCTGCAGGGGCGAAAGCTCATCGAAACGCTTACTATGAACTACAAATTTCTCCCAAACTGAGCGCGATGAGAAACATGAAGAAACTGCATATCTACAACGTCAGGGAGAGAATGTTCGTTCAGACGCAGGGGCATGCATCGAAACGAAACCTACTCACGTTCCAACCCCAGAACAGCCCGAGTGGGCCTCCAGAGAACAATCCGGTTTGAAACGCGCTGCTCATCCCCGTGAGGATTCCGATCGCGCAAAACGATATACCCAACACTCCAAACAGTGACATTTCACGCCGAAATTCGGGTTTATACCCGAGATCAACGAGGCGCCGGTCAGAGGCATCAACGTCATCCTTGGTGACACTAACGGACTCTTTGATCTTCTTAGGACTTGCAGTTTCGCCGACCATCGACATGGAGAAATGAGAAAGCACATGAAGCTGGGAAGGGTGCTCGGTTATGCAGGGTTCAGCGCCATGAGACACGGCTAGGCGGGTCATGGGGACGACTGTGAGACATGAGCGCGGACCTCCACACTAGGCTGGCTCCTTCGAAGCGAAGAGAGCTTGGAGATAAGTCGGTGGGCGATAAGGCATTGGTCCACGTGAAGCCCTAAGTTGGTGAAGCGACAGCCATCACTGGGTGCCAACCGGGCATTCCATTTGCCTTTGGCGACGGCCAAAACCTCTTTCGAGTCGAGTGATCTGTCCCCATCTTGGAGAGCTCGCTGCGCTCCGGGTTGGAAGTGCAGTCATGGACCTTCCTAACAACGCTTCAAAGTCGCACACCAAACTCCGAAGACTTGTGTATCGCAAGACGATTGATGTTATATGTAGGTTATGCACATGAAAGCTGTCTGAGTAAGTATCACGACAAGGTCTGGCACTGTGCCTCCTTATTACTCCAAGCCGTAAACTGAAGCGGGTCGATTAGCTGGCACTCGGTTAAAATTTATTGCAACAAGTCGTGACAAGAAGCTAATGCGAAACGCGTGAATGGCAGGAGAATACAGTAAAAATGACCACGTACCGTACCGGCATGGAAGCTAGCCGGATAGGAAGACTTCAAAAGGTAGATGAATGCAAATGACAGCAACGACGATAGCTTGAATCTTAACAAGGTTTCGGACTTACTCAACGGCGGCGGAGCTCATGTCGTCAGCCCTGCATCCTACGAGGGTCACCAGACGACACGACCCTCCTCCGCTCTTCCAAGAGCGACTTCTATCCCAACAGTGAACTCTGAACCGGCTTGACCAAACATCACCTCTTTTCCCGTCCTTCCAAGGATGCCTGAATTCATGCTTTTCTTTCCACCTGCGATGGGTGAATGGACGTGTGCATATCTAGGATATTGTTCGTGCGGCGCCGGGGTCGCCGATATCACCAACGGGCCCTCGGGAGGAGGTGAAGCATAGGTTCGCGACAAGTCTTCGCAGCGCTCGTCCTTGTGATTAAAGGAAGTGCGACGGGTCTTATTCGCGCTGGAATAGGATCTGGGCG
>JBBPJV010000086.1:0-48066 GCA_038088915.1 Sutorius aff. eximius
TATACTACAGGAAATATGCTAAGTCCAATGTACGAGTGTAGTCCAATAAGTGTAGCGAAAGTGTTAACTAGCTAGGCTAACCCTAGACTAGGATAAAGTTAGGTTAACGGGGACGGTATCGTAACAGGCAGGTCAGCTAGAGGGAATGCCTATTGGCACTTATCAAGGAATGAGCTGAACCTTAGTTGCACTGAGGAATACAAGTGAAAGAGTATCTTTTTAAATTCAGCACTTGAGTTTAGTTTATATAATCTATGACAAGCATGTCATGTGACATAGTCTGTTTATAGTACACTACATTGCTATAGTAAATAAGTTGAAGTGCTACTATTACAGCACACATTCAACAGATTCAATTGACAAAGACAATTGACCCACATTATCATAACTACTTGCTACTATTATATCACTTCAAGTTAGTATTTCTAATATTCTTGCTTCTTTAATGTATCTGAGCTGTCAATAATCACCCTATCATCTTTATACACAGTCCACGATACCATTTCCCTTTCTATTCTCATCCAATAGGCTTAAAATGGTGCCAAGATCACATTTGCCATTCATCTCACTGTATGTTTCTTAGTAATCGTCACAGTTTGTTGGGAAGCATTGCCCGTCCCCGTGGATTGTCTGACCCCTGCTTCAGATTAAGTTTATGTGAGGATGAGTAATTTCAAAAAACTCTCCCACTTAGCATCGGCATCGCGGTACAGCTTCCTTTTTGGCTGAAATTTAATCTATTCTGCTGCATTTTTGCCTACGGAAAGTCATCCAGGTTTACGCAGCGAGACATGTGATAAGTCACATTGTCTCACCCCTTCGACCTTTTGCAAACAAGCAATTTTTGTGCTGACGCAGCACAGCAAGTATGTATAGCCAAACAATGATGATCAGTTCTCTGATTCGGTCACCGTCAACGCCCACTTTTCACACCCGAGCGGTAGCTGCCTTGGAAGAACCAACATAAACCAAAGGTGTACACGATTACGACCTTCGTTTACGCCAATCACGACCCCCAAGCTCGAGGATTGCTAAATAGTAAGATGGCTTCAAAGCAAGGCCACGGAGATGCATCCCCAATGTACGACGATGTGGACCTGGACATGGTCGTCAAAGTTTTGCGACAGACCGCTTTCAGTTAGTTTTTGTTGACCGTCATGCAATCATACGTTGACTCGCATTCAGGTCCGTTTTTCACTATTTTGATTCCTGTATTCTACTTTTTTCATGCCCGGGGGGCGTTGACTCCCTCTGTAATCAATTCTGCGTTGTACTGTGCTGCTATTTCCGCGTTCTGTGGGTAGAACTTGTGCCAGAAGCGTTCATTCTGCTGACCGGCAACAGGGTTATTCAAATGGATCTCGAACTTATACAGAAATCAAGGGAGTCTCTTCTTCGCACGCGAGCCTCTGGACTGGAGTGAACAGATTGTGCTCATTACTGGGGGTACGTCTGGTGAACCTTTGGAGCTCCCGAAATTTAATACCATCAACAGGCTCATCCGGGATGGGAGAGCTGCTTGCAAACACGCTTGCAGTGCGCAATGTAAATGTGGTGGTTCTTGACATAAAGCCAATTCAAACAGAGAACCGTGTGTGCTCTTGACTCGGTCCCGCTAGCTGGACTCTCATTAAGTTCTGTCCTAGATAACATCACCTACTACGAATGTGACGTTTCACAGTGGGAGGATGTCGAAGCAGCTTCTAAGAGGGTCATCGAAGAGGTAAAATCAATTGTTTAGATACGTTTACTCTCACATTCACAGGTATGCCTAGGTTGGCCACCCGACTATGCTTGTTAACAACGCCGGCGTGGTGCAAGGGAAACTAATCCTTGACCTCAATTATAAGGACATATATCAGTACGAAGCTCTAGCCAAGGGCTACATTCTATTGGCTCAACAGACATCTAGGACATTCGGCGTGAATACTTTCGCTCACTTTTGGACCCTGAAAGCCTTCTTGCCCAAGATGATCGAAAAGAACAACGGCCATATTGTGCGAGGCAAGCCACCGACTGTCGCGAATTTTCACTCATATCTTCTTAGGTTACTTTGGCATCTGTTATGGGTTTCGTAGGTAGCGCTCAAATGTGTGAGTTCCGTCGTCGACTTGGCTCGTTTGCGTTTGCCGACTGTCATTAGCGGACTATAGTGCTTCCAAGGCCGCGCTGTTAAATCTGCACGAATCACTCCGTTATGAACTGGACAACCGGTACATATATTCCTCTTTTGTAGGTTAACGTTGGCTTACTTGAGTATTTCACAGGTACCATGCCCCAGGGGTTCGTACGACGCTCGTTTGTCCAGGTCACGTTCGGACACCCCTTTTCTCTACCATGGCAACCCCAGCCAGTGTCTTCTATCGGTTCTTCGTACCTTCTCTGGCCCCGGTGACAGTAGTAAAGGCAATCATTGCTGCGCTGGATGCGCAAGAATCCCGGATGATACTTTTGCCATTTTACACATACTCGGCTCTGATCATGAAGTTACTTCCGAGTTTTCTCCGTGACCTTGCGCAGAAGGCAAGTATTTGTGGGATCGTCATCCGACTGTCTGACACGTGAACTATGTAGCTCACATATGCCGACTTCATCATGAGAGACTTCAGCAAGGTGACTGCTGTCAGGTCGGACGAGATAGATGCGCAGCGCAAGAAGGTGGCTTGACTGCATCTTCTGTAGATTCCTGTTCGCCACTTTCCTGATGTGACTTCGTCAGGGTAAATTCGATGGTATGTTTTTGGTCTAAGCGCGCCACTCATTGTCCGCCTCCGATGAGAATTCAGATGTGGCGTAACTCCCACCAGGCACGAGTAAGTAATACAACAAGAAAAAAATGAGAACGTCAAATCGTTCAACCTGATGGCCACTAGCATACCAATGCCAAGTCATCGGTAATATTCTCCTGGGGCGTGGCAGAGTTTTCCCGACCATCGTCCATTCATCCGAGCCGATCACTCTGAACAGATCAGTCTTGGGCCGCACCTCCGACATGCGTCTCTAAGTATATGTACCCACAAAACTAGTGGGATTTGTCGTAGGAGACGATGCACATCTGATTGGGTATGGCTCACATGGGCAAGTATGTCCCATGCTCAGTTATCCCAAAGCCTAGGTGGGAAATCATTAATCATCATTGATTGCTGAGGTTAGAATCAGTGTCTTAAGTCACTGCGTCTCTTTTCGACTTGATCGCAACCACGAGGGACGTGGAAGCCAAGCCACAACTTGAATGCCCTTACTAGAAGCGCCAGTAACCTGCCATGTTCGCCTAAGTCCAGATGCATATGCACCATCATGATATACATGACTCAAAGCCAACATAATTGGAATATCATCAAGAAATCTCGTTGCAAATCGATCAATGCCAGTGTAAAATGATGCAATTTTGTGCAAGTTGAAAAGACAAAAAGGAAAGAAAGAGGCGTAATAAGGGCTGATGGAGAATCCGGAAAGAGGGTATCGAGTCTGAGAGATGAGAATACCAGATATAGAACCAAGTGGCGACTGGGCATGATGAGCCAATGTAAGAATGGCAGTTTTGATGAGGCAGTAGACAATCAATATGACTTAAGTAACTCTCGGGCGCGGCTGGCATGTGCCTTTGAAACCTGCGAACAATAGTTGATGGTAAGTCGGTGCCCAGGAGGATAGATCACCCACAAGAAGATTGGCTGTCTTGAACGTGGAACTATACATGTGATTGATACCGTTTTCCTCCAGAACTCGTGAGTAGCGGCTAACAAGACCGTGCTTATCTGTGGACCGGGCATCGCAACCCGTTATTTAGTGCGCCGTGCGAAGTTGCATTTCCCGGCAGTGTACTCGCCTAAACCAAAGCGACGTAGATCGATTTGAAGACACTTCAAGGTGCCGCCTTGCATGTGTGCATCGCAGCTCTGATCTTGATCGGAATCGAAACCGGAATTAGCTGCTTGCATGTCGAGTGTGTCCAATTCTCCCGCGCAAATAAGCATGTGCCTCTCTCCAGGGGGAAATAGGGCGGCGAGGATGGACACATCCGCCGTCAAAGAGGAACCCTCGGATGTGCGGGTAAAACTGAAGAATGACACTCTCGGATACGTGCTATTCATTCGCTTACCCGTAGGCGAATGAATAGCGCTTCGGCCGAGAGAAGGTGGTTTTGGCTCCACAGTGAGAGGAGAAAGGGCAGGCACCTGAGAAACGAGGTATTTAGCAATCGGTTTCAAAGAGAGTGTCGAAGATGGGAACGCATGGGTGATGTCGGGATATGAGCGGGAACCAGTTGTAGGTAATACCGAGGGTGTATCTCTGCGGGGAGAATGAGAGAGGTAACCTTCATCGTCCTCGCTCGACGACGAGACAGTATCAGTTGAATCTGAGCCTCTCCGCGGCCGGAATAGGAAGGATGGGATCGTGATTTCATCGATTGTTCGACTGGCCGAAGTCTTGGTCGCCCTATCGTTGCACCCAGACCCGCGCAGGAAACGTGACTCTTTTACCGGAATGAGATCTGGAAAGGCCACCAGCTTAACAATTTTGAGTGACCAGCTGTCGACACTTTCGTCAGCCAGCCCGACGCACGCAAGTTTGGAGGGTAGAATGGTAACGTCCGAGCATGAAGGTGAATGGGATTTGTCCCGTGACGGAGGGCGATGGCGAGGAGCTGTGCCGCCGGCCTCATGGTTCTCGTCTGCATTCTCGTTCAGACAGTGGAGTGCTGAGGGTGCAGGTGTGACCGGAGTGTCGACGGTGCTCCGGGTACGCGTCAAGACGGCACCCGATGAAGGACTAAACTCCGGACCAATATCAATGACTTGGGATACATCGGGTAGGATTGGGGACAAGAGAGGAGACACGATTCTCGACATCAACAATTCCGGATCGGAGGAATACAAGTCGAATCCAGCAGCCCCAAACAGCGACATGACTTCCCGTAGCCTGGACTCCCTAACCTGGAAGTGGCTGAGTGAGATATGGTGTGGCCCATAGTTCATGATTGGCCTACGAAGATGAAATCGCTCATATATGAAGACTGGTACAAGATGGAAATTCCAGCCGCAGCGAGTGGAGCCGACAGCTCGTGTACTCTGGCACCAGAGTTATCTACTTGTATAATCTCGTTGAGATCCGGTATGTAAAAGGGCAAGGGACTGAGGCGTACCGAACTGATCGAAATGGGAGTCGAGCTGGAGCACTTTCCATTTCTCGCAAGAAAATTCGACTCGATCGTCGTCATCGAAGGTGGGATGCCTACGGGTGGACCCAGAACCAGAACGGGACCGGAGTCTGCGCCTGTCGCGCCTGGCTATGTGCTCGAAGTCGGCAAGGATGTGATGCTCTGCGAAGAGACTGAGCTCTATCTCATTGCAAGTGACGTTGAGGAAGGTAGGATTTGGCTGGAGGATCTGTCTGAGAACGGGGTATGATAGCTGGGGGAGACGAGAGCGGGGAATGTGTACGAGAGAGAGAGAGACGGGGAGGAGAGAGATGGTGACATTGGATACCGCCATCAATATTGCTCGAGAGGATATCGCAATGGCGAGGAGGCGGCTTTTAGCAATTGATGTCCGCTGAGTGCTAATATTTCCATGTCAGATCAGATCTTTGCATACTCTCGTCCTTGACCACCAGCCCGACCCAACCCGACTTGGAACCGGACCGCAGTAGGCATGTCCATCGTACGCGATCCAATCACGTAGAACATCCTTATCTTTATGTATATCCAAGTCTGATCCGGGAAGACCTCGCTGAGAATATCGCCACAAATCACCGTGTTCGCTGCATCCGTCGAAAAACACAACAATCTTCCGGGACGTATAGGCGGGACGTCGCCCATGCTCGGAATTGCTTCATATATCACGCTTCGATGTTATCACCAAGACTTGTTGAACAGCCGGTACCCACGCGCGCGCAACACGTACGGTAGATTTGCACACGGAAAATCATTGCTGAATATTGGCCCAATAGTGCCCCATTCCCATAACTAGCCAAGTAGATGCATGCATTACAAGTTCTGGATAAGCTATTTAATGCTACATGCAACTCGTGGTCGAACGCTTCGAATGCGGTGTGGGGGTTGTACACACTTGCCAGTAATGACTGTCAAATCCATTTCCAACACGACAATGAGACAACAGCAATAATGAATAAATACTCCCGGGATGCAACGTTGGTCAATGGATTTCATCATTTCGCCTCACGCGGCGGGCCCGCGGTGAAAGCGATTTCGATGGGCTACTTGCTTGGCGCGCGCACCGCGAAAGGGTGGATGCGCGGGAAGACGGAATGGGTCGCTGACGCAACCGATATCGGTTCGGAGGTGTCGGGCCTACGGTCCCGCGGGCTCGATGCTTGCGAACGCGGAGATCTGCTCCCGACTCCCCGACTGAGGACGGTAGTTCAAGAAACGGCGCTACTAGGGGAGCAGACGATGCACCCTGTGGTGGACTTGGAGCCGGCGAGCAACCTGGAGATGGATGCGAGTCCAACGTAATCCTGGTATATACAACGGGATGGAGAGGTGGAGGGCGCGGTTCTGGACCGAGCCGTGAAGGAGAGACCACGCTGGTATCGTCTACGTGTACAACAAACGGGAATGCGGAGGGCGTTTGAACAAATTCTGACTCTTGCGACGCGGGATATGAGAGTGGCGGCGTCAATGGTGATGTTGGTGGACTAGCAGAAAGCCGGATGCGCGAAGTTGGCGGTGCTCTCCGTGGTGTAATGATGGAGCGCACTCGCTTGACCGTCATTCGTTCCAAGGTACGGGTGTGTTGGACCGCCGGTTCTTCCAGTGGCTCTGTCAGTTTGCGTTCCAGAGATCTAGACTTCTTGGATCCCGTTTTCCCTAAGGGTGAATATACTGCGGATAAACTATCGGGGGGACCCTCCTTGTCATCCCAATCTCTCTGTAACCGCTTGAGCGTTCTAGGTGCTGGCTGCACTTGCCGTGGGACACGTGGGACAGGAACGATCGCCGGAAGGGTGTTCTCATATGCAAAGTCTCTCACTTTGATACCCAGAGACATCAAAAGTTCGGGAGAAGGTAGCTGTGAGGACGCCACATGGGCACCGCTTGTGGGCGCCTGGGAGTATTCTTGCGAGGACATCTCGTCTGCAAGGAACTTGGAGGGCGATAATGCATAACAAGCTTGAGGCTTTGCACCAGTGACCATCAGACACATATCCTGACTCACGTTCACCAGGGACTGTGAAACGGATTCACACTCTATTTCATGAGGGTGTTCGGTACAGGGGTCGCAGTGTCTGGATGTGTCCACGGATTCACCCACGGACATGGACATGACTTGCGTGTGAAGGCTCACGCTTTATCCGAGTTGCAGACTGCACGACGGCGGCGGAATGGGGGGACTGGAGCTGGAGGGGAGCAGTGGGCAGGTCGTGGTACCAACACAAGTTGGGTGGGCTGGTGGGTGGGTGGCACAGTGGGAATCTTATCGATGTCCTAATTTGTGTGGTCACATGACACTGCTTTCCGTTCAACGTGCTCGTCCACATAACATTTCAGGTTCTCAATGTTCCCAAGACTCTGGAAACCCATAGCTGCTACCACAGTTGTCATTGGTACCTCATCATACCTTTACTACCGCTATAAAAAGCCACAGACTTTTGACCTTCCCGTAAAAATACGTGGCGCAGATGGTGCATCCGTCATGACCAGCAAGTCCTTCCCCTTGCTCTCTCTCTCCGCCGTCGATGAGCGCCTCAATGCAAATGCCAAGTCCGACACAATCACGCGTCCAGGAGGTATATCGTGGAAGTACAGTACTGCGTCCGTGCCAGCCAATGACCCACTCGAAGACGCTCATGCTGAGGCCATCATCGCTCGTGAACCGTCGGACCCAAAGGGTCCCGGGGACTGGCTGTTCTTCGCTGTAATGGACGGTCACGGTGGCCCGCACACTTCCCGCCTTCTCTCGAACACACTGATCAATGCTGTTGCATTGCAACTCTCGTCACTCATTCACGGCCTTCCTGGCTCCACGTGCTCCAAACCTGGTGTTCAAAATACCCAGACCATCTCCCTTGCCATTCAGAACGCTTTCACCAAGCTTGATGAAGAGCTCATTAGCGCCCCGTTGAAGGTTCTCGCCAACAACATAGACAAGGAATCCCTCAAGAAGAAAATCGTCCCAGACTTGAGTGAGCATCCGCTCGCGCTCCCCATGATGCTTTCGGCAGTTTCTGGTATGTTGACGCGTGACTCTCCTCCATTCCATGGTGTCTAGACCCACTTTAGGTAGCTGTGCTTTGATGGCTGTCTTTGACACAGCCGAGCGCGACTTGTATGTCGCGTGTTCCGGGGACAGCCGGGCAGTCGCGGGAATTTGGGAGGAGTCAGCGGATGGCACGGGCTCTTGGAGAGTCGAGGTGTTGAGTGAGGATCAGACAGGCCGAAACCCAAATGAGTTGAAAAGGCATGGCATACTATGCCCATCAGTTTTTCCGTCCGCCTAACCTCTGAATAGGATACAGTCCGAACACCCTCAGAATGAAGCTGAAAACGTGATTCGCGCAGGGCGAGTCCTCGGCGGTCTTGAACCTTCCAGAGCATTCGGAGATGCCCGCTACAAGTGGCCACGCGAAGTCCAGGAAATGTAGGTGCGATCCACTTCCTTCTCCTATCATCCAACTTATGACTTTCGTACAGTTTGAGTGAGGCATTCATGGCCGGTAATAACCAACCGTTGCGGCCAGCCCCAACATCGCTGAAAACGCCGCCATATGTTACCGCAACCCCGGTCGTTACTCATCGAACATTTTCATTCGATGATGGTTCCTCGGGTACTGGGAAACGCATTGGGCCCCGATTTGTCGTGCTCGCCACCGATGGTCTTTGGGATAAATTGAGCTCGGAGGAGGTGGTTACTCTTGTGGGGGGTCATCTAGCGGGCTTGAGGGGATTAGTTCCCAAGGCTCGGCTTCAGACCTTGGTCCCTACATCATCTGGATCACCAACTGTCGGGGGCAAAGATAAGATAAGAGAAAGTGCCGACAATCCGTGGTACTTTGGAGACGACGAGCTTAGCGTTCACCTAATACGGAACGCGTTTGGGGGAGGCGATGCCCTTGCACTCCGGAAACTAATGAGCATTCCTTCACCCTTTGCTCGGCGGTATCGCGACGACACCACTGTCTCCGTTGTCTGGTGGGACGAAAATGATACCAGCCCCAAGACTACCAAATTCAACGCTAAACTATAGCCTTTTTTTATTACCTTCATTTATGCAATCGGTACCATCCGTATGAATTTCGACCTCAACGTATAGTGACCATCGTGCATGACAGCAAAGAGAACATGGCTATATAATCAGTCTCTTCCGCTTGTTGCCGTACTGCCTGGGTCTGAAGCTAAACTCAGATTTCCGTAGCGAGTTGTTCCCAACGAGACGTGAATAAGGATTTACAGCACCACCACCAAAGGAAGACTTTCTACGTTGTCCATGGGGTGTATGTTTAGGAGAGGGAGTCTGGATAGGCGATGCCGCGTGTCGCTTAGAGCTGGACTTTTGATCATCTTCATCGTCGAACGGTGACTTTCGCTTCTTTTCATTATTTATCCGGGATGCATAGAAAATATCGGGATCGACCACATTGAGACAGAGGGTATCCAAAGGTGGTACTGGGGCAATGGAAGTATGATCTGAGGAAGAGGGTGATTGAGGTGAATCAGTGGAAGGCGGAGGAGGAGGGGATGACTCGAGGCTCGTTGGCGGTATTGGCTCTAATTGCACGGATTCTGATAAACTGTCAGAGCTATCATCCTCGTCATACTGAGCGAGGCTCGTGAGGGCAGCACTTGGTCTGGTTGTGATAGCAGCGATCTTCTTTTTCAAGTTGACGGCCTGAGGGTCGGAAGCGGGAGTCGCAGAAGCTGATTGCTTATCACCGATATTGCTGGGCATGGGTGAAGGGAGAAGAGGGCCAATGAAGGGTTGGTCGGCCTTGACACCAATATCCTCTTCATCCAGGTCCACGTTCTTCCGCTTCTTCATTCCACCGACGACGGTGTGCTTAGCACTACTCACGGCTGAAGTTGGCCGACCGATAGCACCTTCGAGCGACTGTCCCCTGTCGCGCATATAAAATAAAACGTATGCATTCTTCATGCCCACGGGGGTACCATAATGCGGTGAAACCATATCGTCGTTCATTTCGTACCATCGTCCGTTCGCGGCTTTGACGTGAGCAAAGTAGTGACCCGAATTTGGCCCACCTCCGGCGTGTGAGATGATACCGTATAGCGAATAGGAGGGCCCATGTTGTCCCTCGCTCATTGCGGGTTGGAGAACTAGGCGCTCGTCATAGTGGACATGATGGCCGATCTTTCGGCCAAGCGGAGAGAAACGTTTCAAATGTATCGTTAGCACACCAGGGGCGTCGTGAACAGTAAAGCGCTTTTCGGCCACGACGGCTTTTTTGCACCTCCAGTCAAATCTGTGAGCGAATACACGGCCACTGCTTCCTGAGCTACTCACTTCTCGCATTTATATTTGTCCGAGCCCTTTAGGTAATCCACGGCAACGAATTTCTTGAGAGCATCCTTCAGAGTTGAGGAGCCATAAATGTCTAGGCTTATGTCTAGCATGCTGTCGAAAGTGTCACTGTTATGGCTGCATTCTCGGCATGTTACCCGGGAACGTAGTCGTCCACCAAAAATCTTGTGAACCCATGTTGTCTCGGCCAGATTATGGTCTACTTTTCTGAATGACTGGTGAGAACCAGCAACCAGGCACTTAGGAGAAACATACTGAGGATACCCGGCTAAGGATGACCTCTGCAATGCATCGACAGCGTAACGGAGAAATTCATGTGAATCTTCTTGTCGTCCCTTCCGCATATGTTTTGCGATGACTGCCAAACCAGTTAGCATCGTCGACGCAAACGGATGGTTGGGACCTGCATTGTAATTTGGATGTAATTTGATATGGCGTAAAAGGATGCGGCTTATGGTACGAGTCCATCATTACTTGCCGAAGGTTACATGTCATACAAAATCCACTCTTGACTCTGCCTGAATAGTGACCGAGTAAAAAAAAATGACATCTACATGCGACAACACACTCACAGGGATCAGTTTTGGAATGTGCGTACAAAACACGGAGTAGAGGAGGCGTGTGGAGAAGGCACTGCAATGCACTATTTAAAAAGCAGGTATTTCCAGTGTTGTGGAGGCCACTGCCAACACCATAGCCTGGTGGCCAAGTGAAGTCGAGGATACCGTTGTACAGCGAGTGCTTCGCGTTCCGGGCTGTAATCGGAAAGGTCTTCGGACAAGCATGCTGCGACGCGGATGGCGTTTTCAATTGATCCAAAGGGGACTACCATTTATTTATGACACCGGATGGCATGGGCGAGCTCTGGAATGCTTACCTTGCTGGCTTTGGGTGTTCCGTTGATGGGATCGTACTTTCCTTCGGCAACTGCGAGAACGCCAGACGATGATCCTTCTATGAATTCGATTGGGGGTGGAAGAAGGCTGTTGAACGCATCGATATCTTTGGACGGTTTGGGCTGCGCATGATCGTCGGACAGAAGTTGGGTCGAAAACGGTGGGGTAGGATACAAAGGTGATGCTAACATGGTATATCCGCCCGAACAGAATGTATGGAAGCGACTGCAACTCCGGATGCCTCACGAGAGGACAAATGAAGCGCGGGGAAGCGGACAGTCTGGATTTGACGATGCAGTGGGGTCTTGAGAAATCGAAGTCAGCGTTATTCACGGCTATTGCCGACCCGTCTTGATTGTCACTCGCGACAAGCTTTGAATCAAGGGGGCGTTGGTATAGTCCGTATCAAGAATCCCGGGCTGCAGCCGGGTAACTAAATGTAACTAGTGTCTAAACTAAGCGTCCGAAGGGTAACTAGCTGCCGAGACAGTGTGTTAATGTGGTAGGTAAAACATTAGAACGAGTGTATTAGGGCTACTTAGGGAACGTCCATGCAAGTAAAAGTTCCTCCGGTGCTCGGGTGGATCACATAATGTCATACAGAAGCGACTCTTGCGATCCGTTGCTCGCTAGCGACAGCGATGCCACGTCATCATTGAATTCGGTGCCGGTATACAAGGCTGAATACGTCGTCGATAGTGGGGGTGACGACAATGACTGGAATCCATCGCTTCCGACTTCCAGGAACGGTTCAATTGCCGGGAGGGCAAAAGGAGTGAAGTAAAGTGAATAGTCGACCGCCGTGGGGAATATACTGTCGAAATGTGGGTTCTTGAAGCCATTGGATGAATATTGGTAAACAGCGTGGGGAGAAATGCCCGACGAGCCAAAGTCCACAGTCAGATCAACCGTTGGGCCCAAGAGCAAAGCATCATCTGCCAGGGGCCAATTCGACCGTCGACAGTCGGTTGGATTATCATTCAACCATCCGTTGTTGTCCGCAGAGTAACTTGCCTGGCCGCTATCGCCCACTGGCAGGCCATAGTATCCAGAAGCTTTCGCGTAATCAGTGACGGCTTAGAACATAGTGGCATCGCTTACTGTTTCCAAGACAAGGGGGGGTCCCGCTCTCAGACCCTACTTGATGGATTTTGTTTTCCACGACCGTAGAAGTGAAGTTGGCCGATGCGAAGATCCCACTTCCACCGCTCTGTAAAACAACGGCGTCCAGAACCAATGATTCGGGATCAAGTCCATGTTTCCGCAAATGGGCCACGAATGCGGACCTCCGTTTGATTCTAACGGGAGTTAGAAAAAAAGGGGGGGGGATTTCAAGCGTCATACCGACCTCGTTCCACAGTCGGGGATAATACACTTGAATGCACCTTCGCGTCTGTGAGTCTCTCTTCTATGACGAGTGCGCGATGAGGGGTCCCCGAAAGCCTTTGTGCAGGTGCCAATACCACAAACAAATGGCCTGTCTCCGGAACTGTCTTTTCCATTAGCACGGAATAGAAACACTGCTTTGAATCCCGTACTGGACGTTCCGGTGTGTCTTAAGACCCGAAAACTGTGCAAAACCCTTCCCGCATGTTTCGCAGACATGTGGTCTAGAAGACATGTTAAATGGCATCGTTCCAACGCTGAACCATGACCTACCTGATCCCCGTGTGTAGTAACTTATGCCGAGTAAGATCACCTTTGCGTGAAAAGGACTTAAAACATGTTGGACAGCCCCACTGCCATAGGAAGGGAAGGTCAGCCAACATCCCAGGCGAAGGATACAACAGAGGACTCTTACCCGTGACATAATTAAACGAGTGAAGAGTGGTTGGTAAGGGTATAGAGACGAAGCCCCGCAACGTCAGTCAAAAAATATGGAAGGAGAAAAAGAAAATAAATGAACCCTTCCCGAAACTTGGCGCTTAAATGGCGCTGGGCTGCTTGACCGAACCAACCATATGAATTTCCTCGACGGTCGGCACGCAAGGGAGATTAATATTCATTGTCCCAGTCACAGATCCAACATGCGCAAGGGAAATTAGAGATTTCACAAGAGCCATCTAACAGGGTCGAGAAATGTCGGCGTGTCAAACGAAACAAAAGGTAGTTGTGGTATCGCCGAGGGGAACAATAGAGCAACTTTGTATATGGCAGAAGTTTAGCCGTCTCGAATCTCTACGAACAACATAATCCATGTCTTACCTCGATCAACGCACAACAGGACTGAGGCTGGGTTAGAATAGCCACTCAAACAAGACCATGGTTGCCTTATCCCCTGAAGACACGGGCTCTGTAAAATCAAGGCACGCATATCGCTTAATTGTTTGGATTTTAACCTCCACAGGCTCCGCTTGTAAACACATTGCGGCGGGGGAAGTGAATTAAGAAATTCCCAAACCTTGTCCATGGATACACTTCGTGATCTTCCCTTCCATCCAAGGTGCAATTGCCAAAAAATCTTGCCATGTGAATGACGCAAATTGAGCATGACCAATCCCACTAAGCTGCTCGAGCCCTTGCGATCCGTGAGCAGTGGGACCGGCAGGGCGTAGTTGCGCGGTGACCCTCCAAAACAATCAGCAAAAAGTAAATATGGGAGTATGTTTGGCATACATTAGTCCCCCAACCCATTGCATGCCCTCTTCTAGTAGGGCATCTGGATGCCACCTTTGATCCCCCCCGCCAGGAGTATATCTTGGATAATTGCTGTGAGTATGTGAGGGCGTAGGATGCGAGATGCGACGATAAGCGGCGCTAGAGTGCAGCGACTCTGTTACAAATACTAGTTCATTTTCAGAGTCAAACAGGCGGGAGTTCGAGAA
The DNA here is from genome assembly GCA_038088915.1 of Sutorius aff. eximius. Classification (NCBI taxonomy): domain Eukaryota; kingdom Fungi; phylum Basidiomycota; class Agaricomycetes; order Boletales; family Boletaceae; genus Sutorius; species Sutorius aff. eximius. The sequence continues at coordinate 14,224 of JBBPJV010000086.1, forward strand.
TGTACCAGGTGTTCTCGAGTTGTGTGCATTCGAATGGCTGATGAGGTGGTTGCCATCAAAACAAATACAGGGGGGATCGAGTCCCGGTGGAAACAAAAATGAGTGAGCGTTATCGTTTACGGTAAGATGTGTTCTGGGTCGATTGACAACACCTAGAACAAGGATGCGGACATCCGCTAACTGAAGGATGACCTGAAGTGAGGGAACATTGATGGATGAACAACGACGAAGGTATTGACTGACTCTGATTTGAGTGGGCAGGTTAGTGAGGTTATTCTGAAATCTGTCTGCTGTGACTCGGAGCTAACCACTGCGAACTGAGGATATGCGTACTTCATTTCGTGGAATATTATGAGAGGATTGAAGCTTCTGGAGGCAACTTCAAGCTCATTCGCAGATCCATTCCGATTAATGACAATGTACCTGCGAATATTGGTATGCGATCAGTTGGTTTGAACTAGTGGATCCGCAACTTAGTCCAAGATTCATCCGATGTACAAGACGATCGACTCCGGTGCCATACCCGATAAAGCATTCTGGAAGGGAGTTCATTAGAGGGATTCAAACACCGCTGATCAAAAGAGTACCCACTTCATAAATGTTTCTCTCCACGAATTGTCCCTTTTCCATTTGGTCCATCCAGGTAGAAATCTTCTGCGAAAACATTCTTCCCACTCGGACGACTGCAAATTGGGCAAGGTGCTATCAAACAATAGGAAGCTTGATGATGCGAAAGTGAGGATTTCCATCCAATTCTGCCGTGGCACCGTTGAGCGAACACTAAGATGGAAAAGCGACTTTTCGTAAACCCGTTGGTGAAGATTTCGCCGTATAGGACGCCTCCAAGGATTGAGGGAGACATCGGCAGCGACGGCCCTGAGCCTACGAGCGAGACAAGAGATTATAACAAGGGAATCTAGATCAAGCTCGGAGAGAATCTCCGCCAGTAGTTCAACTGGTAACGTCTGCAGCGTGTATTGCGCGGGGAGAACGAGTCCAGCACCCCCCGCTGTCGATGAATGTTGGCTGATCATCGATGATAACAATTTAAAGGAGACAAGTATGTTTTGTCAGCTTCGAGAACTGTGGAGTTACTGCGCGTGTCAGACCCGGTGTGTGGGAGATTGATTTGACGGCCGCCAGTATTCATTAAAGACATACGGAGACTTGTGGGTTAGCCTGGTACAAAAAACACGCTGGAAAGGAGGCTGAAAATCATCAAGGGGTGCTTACATATGTTCGCCCCACAAGCTACCGAAAGTGCGGGTAACATGTGAGCGCAATCAACGGAAACCTCGGTGGGGACCAGTACTCGAAAGGCTTTGGACCAATCTCGGCCGCCACGTTATAATAATGACACCAAAAATTTATTGTGACCAGCACATTTACATATATACCAGAGATCGAGGTGACCTCGACTTACACCCTTATTCTTGCAACATACATCAAGCGAATGAACGACAAAATCATAAATCTGAAGTCACAATGCGGGGGAGGTTGGATGTCCTAATTCTGAAAGCCCCTGCAATGCCGAGTTTGAAACAACATGGGATTGTCAGTCGAAGTGCTAACGAGATTGTTGATGGAGTGGCTAGACAGTCAGCTATTACCGACGTTGTCTCTGGAGGGTGGTTGTGAGGCCAAGGCACGCCTGACAAATTTCAACACTCACAGCAAAGCACCAACCACGTTTCCGACGGGTTCGTATAAACAGACATGCATGGTTGCCTCTCCGAAGGCTGGGTCGAATATTCCGTTACATTGAGCAGAGGCGCACCCAAGCTGTGTAGCAGACCGCCATATTATCTGGGTGAAATCAGAGAAGGTAGGATCACTGGGATCGAAGGTCTCTGATGCATATATGAGCATCCATACATAGACGGCCATTGACGGAGAAAGCTCACGTAGGCCATCCATGAACATCTTCATCGCGTCCCTAGCAGTGAAATTTCCAGTCCCTGCAGCGATATTTTCACCGTACGGTCCAAGCTGCCCATCTGAATGCTCGAAGCGGCAACCGCTTGCCCAGGCTTGGGCTTTGCTAGCCAAAGACGTTGACCAGTTGAGATATTGCGCATTAAATTTCGAACGAACAAGGTTGTGAGACTTCAAGAAAACGCTCTCCTCGGCGTCGGATTGATTATTCGCAGCCGCGAGGACGATCCCATAGAATATCGACAAGAACACGGCAAACAGGTAGATTGGGCACATGCAATCGTCAAAGTTGAGAAAGGACAGACTTGGTAGAAGGAAGGGAGAGACAATAGGTGCGCTCAAGTGAATAAGAGCGGTGGATCAGTATGAAAGAAAGAGAGCGAGACTTGGCTTCGTGGAACCGACGGGTTCCCAAAGAAAGAATGATGCTCGTGCCTTGCGACGGGGCCACGGTAAAATAAATCCAATTTACGGTATCCAAGCTGTAACATGGCTCGTTTGCCTCGATTTGAAATAGGGGGTGTCTGCACCTGGATACCTGAGAGAATGAGCGAGATTGATAGCATGAATGTTCATATATCCGACCTACCAAAAGGGGACCTGACATCACAGGCACGACTTGCGTTCCCGACTTCAAGTCGGCGACACCTCCGCAACTATCTCTGATGAGTGGCAGGCCACGAGGGGGACATTCCAATTAGTATCCCTACACAGATAATAACAGGACATCCATGGATCTCATGTTCATCGTCCCATGCAACCAAGTGTTTGGCGAGCATCAACATTCGGTCTATACATGTCTTTTCTACGAACCAAAAAGGTCGCGCACGCCTACCGGCAAACACTGATAGCAACAACAGCGTAACGAACGTTCCTATGTCAACGGAGATGTGATAAGTGATTGAGTTCTCATACAGTGAGAGCTTACCGCTTAATCGCATCAAAGCACCGAGAGTAGAGTTCACACTTTATGGATGACACGTATGTTGTGTCCTTGCTTGAAATTCTCAAACTCCTGTTCTTTCGACTTGATCTGATCTGTAAGTGTAGCTATCACCTTTTTTATCTGAGCAACGTGCATGAGATTGGGGGGGTAAGCGGATCGACGCTGGCTCACTCCATCGCGGTTCGTCTGCAATGCTGGAACGACGTCCTTGACAGTGCGTTCGACGAGCACACCGCCGATCAAACGAAAACATTTGCGATCGGGCTCTTCTCCCAAAGCTTCATCCAACGTCGAGAGGACCAATCTGATCTAATGGTTGATCATAATTTTGGCAGCATGGTCAAGATACCTACGTATGTTCTTCGGCTTCCTGCTCGAGTTCGCCGATCTTGCCAGCTAGTGTTTGCAAGTCATTTTGGAAGCGAGAATACGTTTGTTGGATCTCTGTCTAGTCTGTCACGATAAGGCAATGAAAATAAAGTGCAGCATTCGTCGCACCCTGGTCTGAGAGTGGTTGTGCTTTTGCTTTTGCCTTTGAGGTGGACATGATGAGATGCACGCAAGGTAATTGGCTGGGAACTACGCGTTACTATAGTGTGACAGCTTGTCACACCCAACCTTGTCCTTCGGTCCTCGTCGCTGTGTACGGTGACTACAATGTCTTTTGCCAGCACAAGTCTTGCCGTCGGGCTTTCGCGCCGTCTGCTGACTTTGCAGCACTCTACCGCACTCCGCTCCGCAGTAATTACTTACCGGAGCCTTTCATCCACCCGTCGTTCACATGCCGAACCACTTGATAGACATGGCAGCCTGGAGGGTCCCGTCAAAATCAGGTCACCTGCCGGTACGGGTACATTGACCGCCCAGAGTGAGCCGGACAAGCACACGGACTCGTACAAGGGCGACCCAAGTGCAATTGACAAGGCAGTCCATCTTTTCTTCTTCACCGAAATCCTCCGAGGTGGGTTAACGGAGAACCGTACAAGTAGTGTCATTAAGTCTCCCTAGGAATGTGGATTGTCGTGGAGAATTTCTTCCGGCCTCCCTATACCATCATGTATCCGTACGAGAAGGGTCCGCTGTCCCCCCGTTTCCGCGGTGAACATGCCCTGCGAAGATACCCGAGTGGCGAGGAGCGATGCATTGGTACGTTACTCCAAATCCCCAATATACTTTCCTCACATTTCCCACTAGCTTGCAAACTCTGTGAAGCGATCTGCCCTGCCCAAGCCATCACGATTGAAAGCGAGGCGCGTCAAGATGGGTCACGGCGGACAATTAAATACGGTAAGATCACTTCGGATTCACATCGGCCACGAACTTCTCATCATCATAATTAGATATTGATATGACAAAGTGCATTTATTGTGGTTTCTGCCAGGAGGCTTGCCCAGTTGACGCCATCGTCGAAAGTGGGTTCTGTTGCATCGTGCTTTATACCCAGCTAACACATTTCCCGAAGCACAAAATCAGGAGTTTTCGACGGAGACCCGCGAAGAGTTATTGTATAACAAAGAAAAACTACTAGCGAACGGTGACAGGGCCGAAGCGGAAATTGCAGCTAATCTCCATTGTGAGTTATCCACCCGATTCCGCGGACATGGCCAGCTGATTTTTTATGGTAGCGGACCATGTGTACCGGTGAGGAGCGGGAGGGACTGGCGATGCGGTCGAACTATCCCACCAGGTCGTGTAATTATCATTTCGTTGAGATCCAACCGAACACAGGCTAGAACCACGAGCCTCGTTTGCTTTGTCTTTATGGATGTGGCATAAGCTAAGAGCCCAAAACCATTTTTTGCGACTGTAATTTTCGTCGAATTCTTGTAGAATGTGCTGCGTTCCATCCAGTTTGCGGACATACTTCCCAATGCTGACGAAGACCATATGACCACCGTTTATCCCAACACCCCGCTTCGATTGGATTGGATGGTAAGTGAGGTGGTAACCACATTATTTGTACAATTGGCATGAAGATCACGCAGCATGATCGATCAACATACAGTTAGATCCTACCAGATGTGGGGGACGAGTCTCTGACCGGAATGGTCAGGATCCTAATGGAAGGCACTGGCTTTTAGTTGCGGCGAAAGCACCCGTTGGCGCCCTCCATCGCGAAATGTTGACTGACGAAACGTTATCTTCCCGGGCGTCTGCCACCCGGAACGGCAACTACGATCAGGCCACCCGTCAGCCAAGGTAAGGCATCGTTATTGTCTTTTATTCCCACTAATCGGAGATGCAGTGCGCACCACTCCAAATCCCGATACGATGTTAGTGTCCATGGCCTGACATCGTACCTTTGGAATTTTATTCAACATGCCGAGATTACAGGTTCCGGGAAATCACGGGCTAGCTTGCGTGACAACCCCAGAGCACGACCGACCAGCTAGCCGAGGGAACGTGTCACATGTCATGCCCGCGGGGCGGCGCCTGCTCGCAAAGGCGCATCAGACAATGTTTCCCGAGTCAAGGCAGTTCGGCCGCGATGCCACCGTCATGGACGTGATCCTAGATCATCGCCTCCTGATATACATGACAGATCGACCTGCGGAAGGGCGCCGCCGCTATCCTGTGCCGCGGAACTGCGCACCCCGATGTCAGGCGGACATTGATGCGTATTGGGCACAGCAGGGGAAGAGGAGCGAATTTGTAAGCCCGATGATGAACAAGAATATCGAACCACCCGTATCGGCGGAGCGTTCCACAACGGCATGGCGGCCGAACCTTGAAGGGGATGAGGTATGGGATCATGCGCCATAATTCTTTCTTCGGTGACAGAAGCAATTTGTCGAGTCCTTTCAGATTGCTCGGTTTGTGGATCGTCCCTGTCATATATGCCAAGGTCACCTTGTATGGCTGCACTGGCCAATTTTGGAGACTTGTGTATATTCGAACCAAGCCCCGGGGTGGAGATCTGCACTTTTACGTTGATTCGTTGGCATGAATATGGATGTCGGAATTCAGACAGCCATAAGTTACAATATTACCCGAAACAACGACCGGCATAGACACAAGACGAGTATCGACAATGAAATAATGACTAGAAGCACTTTAGCACAAGAAATTCTATATGGGAATCTGCGTGGAGTATATTCACCGAACCCCTAATCACCGGAGTGTCCTTCCTCTGGTTCGTCGTGTCCCCCGTAGCCTTGGGTAGATGACGGTATGCCTTCCTGATGGAGTCTCTTCGACCCTCTATCATCCGTCCGATGACTTCCTCCGTACCTCAGGGAACTATCTCCTCCGCCTCCTGAACCATCTCCCGAGGGGGAAACGGCGTCATCCTCCCCATCTATATCCATGTCGTTACGAGAACGTTTTCTCGACGGCTCCAAAGGAGGACAACGCCGTTCAGGTGGTATGTATGATCCACCACGGTCGCGACTGTGTGAACGACCGTCTTCGTGAACAAAATCAATATCCTCATTCGGTGTTTGCGCTTGATTTATTCCTCGGGGTGCATAGGGTCTCTGACGCTCCCGGTCATAGTATTGCGAATGTGCGTCGGATCGCGGTTGCGCTTCGACAGAACCAGACCCAGACCTGGGCGTATCAGACCGAGACGATCGACCATACACACCAGGACCAATAGGTTCGCGAAGGTACACTTGTTCCTCCCGTAGTCGATAAGAGGAATGATCCTGATAGTCCCTCTCTGACCTTGACCTCAGATGCAGAGGGGGAGAGTTTCGGACGGATGCGGGATTCGTGTAGTCACGTGGAGTTTCGCGATCGTAATCGTGTTCACGTTGACGCGACCAGCTACGCTCCCTATCGAGGTCACGCTCGTGTTCGAAGTCTGGATGATTAATATTTGTAGCAGGACCGACACGTTGGTGATTATGGACACGTGCGGTTGATCCGCGAGCACTGGTGGGTGACACGACGGCTGAGTGGGGTGGCGCGTGCGACATTTGGTGTCGCCCGTGCGGATAGGGATCGCCGCTATGACTGCTTCGCTCGTGAGCATCATACCTTCTGGAACGTTCTCTCTCGTGGCCGAGAGGGGGGCTTTGCGGTCCCTGTCCAGAAGGGGCGGCTTCGGGAGGATACTGCTGTGGATGGGGAATTCCTCCTTGGTGATACCCCTGCGATGGACCCTGTCCTCGGGAATGCGACGAGGAATGGGGACGCGAACGGGATTCAGATCCATTGCTGTGCGAGTGGATATGGGAAGTGTGAGACTGGGATTGCACGTGGCCCCGCGGATGTTCAAGGTGTTGGACGGGAGTCAATTGTGAAAGGGGTGGAAGCTGGCGGGAGTCGTGGCCTGAGGCAGAACCGCGCCGCGACATATGCGCGGCAGATACTGCATGAGATGGCGCCACCCCTGGGCCAATGGGTCCATCTGATACTTGGACCGGGCGCCCGTCCATGCCAGATATCACGCGAATGTTGCCAGACGGGGGGACATAGTCTGAGGCATTGGAATCGCTGATGTCTGCGTTTCGGGGATCGCGGAGCTGGCCCGAACCTGATATTTGCTGTGCATGTTGAGGTGGCACCCCAGGGCCGCCATGCAAGGAAGGGAGGGGGGCATGAGCATGAATGTCTGGCGAAGGGGGTACGGCGGACAGTCGTTCATACAACACACTGATGTCACATAAGATGACGGACAGATGGGAGTTAAAGATATGCTCACGCTCTTTCCAGTTTCATCCTCTGGATGGATTTTTTGGCCGTAAGCACTTTGAACTGGAGCTTGTCATTGTCCTGCAACGGGGATAGTTGAGAGAGTGTATGGGTACGTGGAGAAATACGACACACCATCTCAATTTCTTTTACTTTTCGCTTCAGCTCCTTGTATTTTGCCTGGTATTTTTCATCTTCAACGCCGGCAGCAATGCCTGTAGTGTAAGCCTTGTTTTTTTGCCTTGCGGAGGGGGTAACCGAGGGTGGCTGGACAAACATTTGGGAGTTGGCAAGAGCGGAAGGACCTGGGGATTGGTTGTGGGACATGATGGCAGTGCTTTGGACGGCGTCAAAGGATAGTGAGACGCTGAGTTGGCATTTGGCTATTTATTACTCATTGGGACCTCCCCCTGGCGTTGAGTCTCGAATCAGGGCAACCGCTAATTTCCTGACGTGTCTCGTAGCTCGCGGGCAGTCGTACTTGGCGAACGTGTCTCGCATGCCTCGTTCATATACACACACATAAAATGCAAGTCTCGTCACATCACTGTGCTGTCAGCTCGGAGGCGTCGCACAAAGTTTGGACTGGTTTGCGAGTCAGTGGCCCAGGCCCAGATGGCCACTCATCCGAGGTGTTCGCGCAAACTTGAGACCGCGCACAGGCGCAGACCGGTCACTTGGTGTACGGCATCCAACCATTTGTGAGAATGTCCACAGGCACTGTCCCCCTCGTACAGCCCATTGCTACGCAGGATCGCCTGACTTAACCGTAGAGTGGCGTTGGGAGCAAACTCTCATTGGGTCTGCCCATTCAATTCGTTCTTGTTGCGCCCCGTCCTGTGTTACACGGAGCTTTAGGGCTGGTCTTGAGGTGGTCTTGGTGTTTCGGGATTGCCGTCACGCAACACGGTAACTTCCACCAGCCGCCGACTTTTTACACCACCACGAGTGAGTATGGTACTTGTCTTCAATGAATGGAATGCTGAGCGTATCATTGGTGCCACAGTGTCGATACAGTACCGACAGTATGTTGACAATTTGCGCTGCTCACGTCCTGTTGACTACTACGCCGCCCTCACAGGGACATGCCCCCTCCTGGGGGTTTCGAGGCCGTAAAGTACAAGCGCAATCTGCCGTTTCGCGGTCCTAGTGGTCTAGCCATCTTGGGTGCTGTGACGGCCGTGTGTGCGTACGGGTTCTATCGTGTCGGAATGGGAAATTTGGAGCGAAGGTATGTTTGTTCACACAAATAGCACATATGGGGTCCGCAGGCTGTAAAACGTGTCTTCTCATGGTGCGCTCATCGTGAAACGTGTCTCCTCCGGCGGAGGATCCGGCCGACTGCTTATCAGCTGTTTTGGGCCATGCCAGAAAAAGCGCATTTTCTCAGATTTGGACCCTAACGATTCGTTCTTCCCCTATAGGGAACTGCAGAGGGAGAAAGTTTGGTCACGCATCCATCTCGTACCGCTGCTTCTGGCCGAGGGCGACCGGGACGCATACCGTCGACAGGAAGCAACGCTGGAGCGTGAAAGGGTAATCATGAAAGACGTGAAGGACTGGGAGGTGTGTGATTTGCCCCCTGACCATGCGTATCGAGCAGAGAAACTGATCAGTGGACCCTGTGCATCCGCATGCTCGCTGGTGTGATGACATGGCTTTCCGTTTTCAGCCGGGGAAGAGCGTATACAATGGTACACGGTATCGGTCGGTGGAATCCATCGTCGTGCTATGATTGGTAGACATATGAGATGATGCTCGCTGCCAAATAGAGTTGGATTGGTGGGGGAAAAAAAAACATATGGCACAAAGAGGGACACAGCCTTGCCTTCCCATGGAGAGTCTGCGGAGGCTCCGCCATCTGTGACTAACGCGGACTAATTCTGCCGGTGGCGGGTGGCGACATACAATAGAGACCGTTGAGTCGGGTCAGAGTTGCTCTTTGTAGCTTGCTTGAGGGCCGGTCATGTACTTGTACCGCCAGGGTGGTTGTTAAATTTTTTGGATGAGCATGCGATTCAACGTTGGTCGCGGCGACGGAGAGGGACGAGGTTGTATGCGTGTGGGTATCGTTGTCTTTCTTGACCTGAACCTGATATGGACGTAACTTGGATCAACAGACGTCCAAGAAAACGAGCTCCTAATCAGGTCGAGTCAGGTTGGCACATGGTGACCAGTTTGGCAGCCGGGTACAGGATTCGAGGGACACTATGGATGTCGAGCCGAACCCCTCTCGTCCTCTCCCGAATTCTCTCCCGTTCCTCAATTCCCGCTGACACCCCTCCCGATTCGCTCTCACATCCTCATCCGGCTCCGACGACTATTAAAGCATCTCCTCCGCCAACACATCCTCCGCCCATCCCTCCCGCAATGCCCATCCCCCCTTACCCTCCCCGTATCCACCGACACCCGATGTCAGACATTCCAATCAAGGACTCGCTCGTCAACTTTGTCGACACTTCCCCGTACGATCTCATCTCTCCCACAGACACAGACCAGATGATCTTCGGTCCCCTTGACCTCGACGATCACTCCCTTCTCTCCCCCTCATGGGATCCCTCTCGCGACCTCGCCTACAACCAGCCCTCCCCCGTCCTCTCAGACAATCCCGCTTCCCCTCGTCGCGCGTCCGACTTTGACATCCCAGACGCGTCCCCCAGCAGCACCTTCTACGACTCCCACTCCTTTGGTGGCCTCGACGATGTACAGCCCATGTTTGATCTCGATGACTCCAACCTTTCGCAGTGGCTCAATGACTCCCACGTTTCCTCCTTGGATCCCTCCTCGTCTTCTCCCATCCCCATACGTGGCACCCAATCAGACCCACAATCGCTTCCCGCCTTCATTCCCTACGGCAGCAATACACTCCCCCAGAATGCTTCTTTCTCCCCATCCGAGTTTGCAGCACTCCATCCCCCCCCTAGGTCGCTATCGCCCACCGAGATATCCGACGGTTACCTCAGCTCTCCCGGTCTCGGTGTTGCCTCGATCTCTCCCGCAGAGACTTCACTCAGACCCCCCGTGTGGGCTTCCCAGTTGTGGGACTCGTCTCCTTACACGCCCTCCGCCTCAATCCGTTCCTCGGGGCATCACCCGCCCCTATCCGAGAACCCTTACACAGCCAAGGGCCAACGATTACACCCGAGGAGAGACGCCAATCCCCTGGGCCTGATGTTCCAATCATCGAGTGCCCCGTCTCCTAACGCTGCCACCCTCACGCGGGCGTACAGTCATCGTGCAGAGTCAGTCTCGGTCAGCGATGATCATGATGCCACCGTGCGACGAAGAAAGAAACTGCCCTTCGACGAACCCCCCAAGGACTCGAAATCATCTGAATCCCGTACGTGTATATCTGATCATATCCGTCCCTTCTGTGACTGTCGTCATGCTGATTGCTTCTTTCATTATCTCCGACGTAGCTCCTGTCAAATCTGTTCTGAAACCGCCTAAATTAGCACCATCTGCTTGGCAGCTCTACTTCACAGATTGGATACAACGCCACCAGGCAACCAGCACAAGGAAACTCAACGTTGCCCAGGCTGCCAAGGAAGCCGGTCAGGAGTACGCGAACCTGACCGCGGAAGAAAAGGAGGTATGCGCTGCGTTGGTGCTTCCTGAGAATTGCTACCGACCTGAGCTTCCATGATTAGCCATACAAGCAACGATCTCTTCTCCTCAAACAGGCACGCGAGCGCGAGAATGCTGCCTACATGCGAACCTTGACGCCCGAGGACATCAAGCGGGAGAACGCGTTCCGGACTGCACAGCGGAAGGCAGGTCGGTCGCGCAAGGGCAACCTCAAGGATCCGAACGCTCCCAAGAAACCACTGAGCGCGTACTTTATGTTCCTGCAGCGCATTCGGTCAGATCCCATGCTAGTGATGGAGATTTTTGGCGATGAACAAGAAACCACCAAGCAAAGCGTTTTAGCTGCTGCAAAGTGGCGATCGATGACCGACGACGAGCGCAAGGTTCGTTGACCGTTGCCTTTTGTGAAAACACTCTTATCATCCTCCTAGCCGTTCCTCGCTCAAGCGGAGCAGGAGAAACTCGAGTATGAGGCTGCGCGAAGAATGTATGAGGAAGGAACGACTGGGCTTGGCAATGGGACTAGCATCAACTTCAGCATTCTGCCTGGGTCGCCATCTGAGAGTCCGTTCCGCGCCCTCCGTGCCATCAAATCAGAGCCATTTAGCTCGGAAAGCGAAAGTGATGGTGTCGGCCTGGATGATGGTGCAAACAGATATACCCATCTATGATGTTACTTTCTTCTCCCGATTAGCGGACGGTATTTTGTTTTGTTGTTCGCCTGTTGCTAATCGTATTATGCTCATTCGTTCATTTGTTCACGACACCGGACAGCATCACGATGGTTTCCCTGGTTAACCACTGTATTGTTAGAACACCCCTTACTAGTTTACCTGTTCATATACCTCACGACCCGTTAGCGACAATGTTCATGAACTTATTACAGTACTGTCATAATATTGCTACAGTGAAAGACGAGCAACCATTCTTTGATGAGGGGCGCCGTCTTCATCGAATTCATCCCCCTATTCATGCAGAATGAGTACCATCGATGGCCATGAGATAGTGGGAACACGACCTCTGGTTGATAATCATACCTGAAAAGGAAAAGAATTTAGCTGATACGAGTCATGGGACCAACTTGACACACTTGGAGTAGAGTCCTTTAACGGGCAACTGCGAATGACAGACGACCCGGACAGCTTGCACTGCTCCATTCTTCTTCGCATCGTCTTTGACCCATTGGTGCAACGCGAGCACGAGATCGCGCCCGAGGTGATATTGCCGATACGGTTTGAGAACGGCCAGACGACTGAGCTTGTAACAGTTTTGGTCCTCCACTCTATGGGCTCGGATTGTCCCGATTGGTGTGAGAGAAGGTACGAGCCGGAGCAAGAAATGGGTTGCTGTCGGATCTCGTCTGCGCCCATGAAGGACATATTGGTAGATGGGATCGATGACACAGAATGGAGAGGGGGAGCGCGATTTGAAAGGAAACCACGTACTCGTCGACTTCCACATCCAATGGGAAACGCTGTTCGTGTACGAAAACGTCGATCCTTAGTTTGATGCACTGATCGAGCAGCACCTGCCTCCCTTCATGGCCAGGAGAGGGGATGATGACGATTTCGTGAGGCGGCGAGGACCGATAAGACACGTTAGGATCCAACGACATTTTGGGACGAACGGAGACACGAGGGGATTGAAGAATGCGAAAGCTCTATCGCACAGCATACCGGAAACAGGCTGGATTCCGAATTCGCTTGTTACCACCCGGTCAAGCGGGACGGGCATCACATGATTCCGTCGAGCCGGTGATGTGGGAAGGAGGTCCTGGTGAGCTAGCGAAGCAAAGTACTATCGAGATCACCGGTTTCCAAAATGCGATTGCTCCACGTCAGTCGATAAGTGCCACAGGTTGTGGCCACGGCGTCGAGCTGGCACGCCGGAGATGATGTGCGGGAATGGAAGGGACAGACATGTGTGGGCAGCGGACACGGCCCGGGTTTGCATGGGGATGCGGATACAATGCGGACTTTCATCCAAATAACACCAAACATGAATTATTTTTATAACAAAATAATTTTATTATATTACATAATAACCACACCCCTTTACCATATCGTAGGTTAGCAAACCTACCGTCGACGTTTCTATTCCATCGCCGGGTAGGCTTACTTTTGCACTTGAATGGTGAACCAACTGACCGACGTTCGAAAAGCGGATGCCAGCGTAGCCATTGACCGTTGCTCATGGTCGAGCCTGTGGCAATAGCTATAATATCAAGACAGTCGGGCCCACGCACGCTCATGTCCACCCTCAACTCCATGGCAAGACGTCCATTTGACGTCTTTTCACCTCTGTCCTGGCAAACCAAAGGCAAGGAAAAGGCCGTCGAACCACCCACCGTCGAATGTAATGAATGTTGGCTTCCCTTTTCGGACCCAATGTCGAGCTCCGATTCTCCACATTCGCCGTGGTGCTCAAGTACTCCGTTCGCTTCATACGTCTTGTCTCGACACTCACATCTCGTCTAGTGCGAATTCGTCTGTTCACGATAAACCATGTCATTCCACGTCGGACACATCCCTTTCCCCAGCTTTCCCATCGATGTATACGGCATCACTCTTCGTCTGCCGCACGTATCCTCTCGTCTCAGATGCGTCCACACGATTGGCCGCAAACCGTCTCTCCCACGCATGAACCCGAAGAGCCTGCTGACAAACTTCGTTCCTTGTTGACTCCCCACACCCCATTCGTTCCAGAACGCGCTTGGGACCTCTACATGGCATCCGTCCACACGGATGCAACCAACCTGGTACTCACCCCACAAGAGAAACTGCAGTTTATCCAACGTCTCTTCAATGCGCTCGAGTTGAGCGACACTACTCCCCCAGATCTGCCGTTGTTGTATACCTGGGGAACACGGCTTAAACCAGTGTTATGGGAATTGAAGTCAAATTTAGAACACGGTTCCCCAGAGACTTTCTCTCTCAAGTGCTTCACTGCCCAAGTTCACGCATGGTTAGGGAATGTGACCCAAGCCTCCCAACTAGCTCGGGAAATACGAAGAACTTGGCTAACCCCTTCCGAGAGGCGCACTCTCCTGTATGTCTACCGAGATATCCTGGTCCTCTCGCATTTTCAGCAAGGTGCATCGCATGCACTCGACCTGTTGATTCAAGAGTGGACGTTTCTGGGCACCCTTTATGATACCCGAACAACTCCCCTCCCACGAGCCGTATCGTTCCGCAAAATGATTCACGATTTACTTGCGGATATTCCGGATGGAGCTAGTCTGTTGCACTCGCGCTCGCGGATGGACCAAGACGACCGATTGCGCATGGGCGATCTGCTTTTGGAAGCATATTGTGCAAAGAAACTACTGCATCGTGCTTATGCCTTGGTACTTGAAATGGGCAGACAGCAGCTACCCGTTGCATTCCATCTTCAGATTAGGCTAGCTCGACTCCTCGCACAAGACGACTTGCTTATCTTCGCGCGCGAAATATTCGCATCCATAGATCCTTCGATCGACCCCCCACTGTATTACTCGACTGGGCTTCACCTTTACGCGCGTTCTGGCGACGTGGATCGTGCCGAGGAATTCTTCAGCAAGCACGACGACAACAACTGGTCTATTGCGGTTGCACGGCGTATGCTGATGCATGCTTATGCGGTTGCTGGCAAGGCGGAGGCGGTGGTTCAACTGTTCCATAAGTTTTTTCCAACGACCTCAGAAGGCGACTTTCTCGCTGAGCGACCGGGAATATTACATTACACTACCGTCATCCTTGCCCACGCCGAATTGACCGACTTTGGCAGTATCGACTTTTGGCTGGAGAAGATGCTGGAAGCAGGTTGTCGTCCGGATGGCCACGTCTATAGTATCATCCTTCAATGTTTTGCGAGGCGCGGAGATGTCGAGTCGGTGGCTTCCATGTTTGAACAGATGCGTGCGGCTGGGATTAAGCCTGATCGTGCC
The DNA here is from genome assembly GCA_038088915.1 of Sutorius aff. eximius. Classification (NCBI taxonomy): domain Eukaryota; kingdom Fungi; phylum Basidiomycota; class Agaricomycetes; order Boletales; family Boletaceae; genus Sutorius; species Sutorius aff. eximius. The sequence goes on from JBBPJV010000086.1 coordinate 29,256, forward strand.
CATTACACCACTGTTATTACCCTTCTCGCCCGGAGGAAAGATGCTGTTGCCGCAGAAGCGTTCTACTCACGAGCCCTGCGCGAGGGTATCATTCCCGATCGCATCATGATTACATCCCTCATGAATGCCCACGTGGAGGCTGGCTCATGGGAAGGCGTCGTGCGCGTTTTCGACTACCTTCAGCAATCCTCACACTTCCGGCGCGACCTACCCATCGAAGTCTACAACACGCTTCTCAAAGCCTACGTTCTCATTGGTACACCCTTTCGCGTCGTGTCCACGATGTTTCGCAAACTCGTACGGGTCGGCGTACGTCCTGACGGCTATACATATGCCTTGGTCATTCAATCCGCTTGCGACGCTGGAAAGATGAATGTCGCCGAGGAATTGTTCACAGAGATGGAAAAGAAGGCAGAATCTTGGGGACCTCTTTACCATCTTGATGCATACGTGCTCACCATCATCATGGCTGGGCATGTCCGACAACGGTCCAAAGCCCGCGCGAGGGTCTGTTACGAGAATATGCAACGTCGTGGGATCAAGCCCAGCTCCGTCACTTACAAGCAGGTACTCCAGGCATACGCAAACGATCGGACGGAAGAAAGCTTGAATGTCGCGGAGTCGTTCCTGAGAGAGGTTATGGATGCGGACGCGGAGGACCCTAGTTGGATCGGTTCCGAATCTCGCCCATCTGCTCTTGGAAACATCTATAGCCCACTCATGCTGGTGTATGCAAGGAAGGAGAAGCCCGGGGAAGTGGTGCGGTTGTTTAATGGAATGTTGGAAGCAGGTGGCGAGCCTTCCTTGGAATCCCTCACTATCATCATTGACGTTCATCGCCGTACAAGCAACATTGAGGTCGTTCGCCAGCTATGGCCTCAAATCTGGACGCTCGCATTACGACTATCTAACGCCAACGCTTTCTTCAAGGGTGACGACTCTGCCTCTACTCCTATTCTCAGGCGACGCTCAAACCTTCTCTGCATGCCGTTATCTATCTACATTGATGCCTTATCTGCTGCAGGCGAACACCGCGCGGTATTAGACGCGTGGACGAGGGCAAAAGCGGAAGGTTTCACTTTCGATGCACATAATTGGAACCATCTAGCGGTCGTTTTAGTGCGAGCAGGCGAACTAGATCGTGCCTTTGAAGTGCTCGAACGGGTTCTCATTCCATATTCGCGCAGGAGCCCTGTCATCAGAGATCCATCCCCCGATTCACCATTGGTGTTTGACGTGATGGCCCCTGATGTGGATGTTCCTGCCTCGGACGCACCAATGCACCGGAAGGCACGGAGAGCGAGGGCGGTTAGATCTGCGACGAAGACGGTAGGATCTATGCTGGCGACACCGGAGGAATCGACCGATTTCGCGCATCCGCTCCACATTCTCCATCACGTCATCCCTGGCTTAACCATGTGGCGCCCGCATGCTGTTACATTGCAAGTTTTGTCCAAAGTTCTTGGACATTTGCAGAGAGGTCGCCTGGTACAGCCAGTCCGCTCTGTCAGCGCGCCACACGCCACACCACAGGACCAGGTTGACTCACAGAGCCAAGTGGAAATCGCCAGTGCCACACTCCGGCGTATCTACCGCAACTACCCGGAAGCCGTCCGTGCGATCCTTTTATACGAGAGGGGACAGGCTCGCCGTGAGGCAGTACGACGGTCGCCGAGGCAATGGATCAGAGTGAAGCAGCAAGTAGTGGATACATTAGCAGATGGAGACACTATCGAGTTGCATGGGTAACGATGATTGACAAAAAAAAGTCGAAAATATCCATTGACCCTACTCTATGTCATGTGTCATCTGACGATTCGGATCCCTCTGAATCGCCCTCGCGGCGTGGTCTCCGGCCATGCTTGCCGGTACTATGTCGGTTCCTCTAGCGGTCCGTGTCAGCCTCCGGCACATTCGGAATAAGGAAGGATCTTACCAATGGAAGCTTTTGCCCTTGATTTCCAAATGCGAGGGAGAGGGCCGTGGTTTCTTACCGGTATAGAAATGTGAATCGCAGTATCTAATAGATTCCGTTTTACATACCCGGTACTCCTGGGAAACGCTTCGCAGAAAATACTACAAAAGGTTCCGTAAAAGTCTGGGCCAGGACGGGAGATATGTTTGTGTGAACGCGTTGCGCGCCGGCTTCAGGAGCTGGTGAGCTACGATAAGAATAAGGCAATCAATACCACAGCCTCGGGTTACCCCAGACGGAGTAAACGTGCGCACTCTCCGACATTCATTAGCCGTAACCGTAGTCGAAAGGTCCCTAGAGGTATATTTAGAGCACCGCATTAATAAAAAACTACCTCGTGATAAAGTTGTGCGAACCTTCCGTGCGCACGGACAGGTCTTGAAAGAGGAAAAATATCCCAGGTATCTGGTGCTCATCCAAGAGGCGACAAGCATTGGAAGAGAGGGGTCCTACGAGTGTCCGCGTATATACATGGCGGGGAAGTGGGTGAGAACCTGCGTGGGGTGAGGAGGAAGAGGATGCATTGCTTTGTGTACAGTTGGCTTGATAGTAGGGTGTTTGGGGAGACTGTTGGGAATAAGCAGGTGCACCATAAAGGGCTGAATTGTCATAATTTGCTGTATAAGCATCCTGCTGAGATTGATTCCATTGTTGGTATTCACGTCCGTCGGGTTGAGCCGCTGGATGATAAGGGCGATTTGAAGGATCGATATCGTGGTTATTGTAGACACCAGCTTGGGTATGAATGGGGGTTTGAAATGACGACTCGGCACCTGGCCAAGTACGAAAGGGAGTCGTGTCTGTATCTGTACGATAAGGGGATTGAGTGTTCCACGGCTCGCCAGCTGCTGGAACTGGTATACCACTTCTTGGGGGATTGCGGAGAGGCTGGTTTTGAATGTTGTGCGAAGGCTGGGAGGGAGGGGGAGGATAACCCCAGCCATCGGGCGAGTCTGGGGAAGTACTGTAGGGGTTCGAATTGGGGTATGCGATGGGATCGGGAATCGAAGAATCGGGTGGTGTGTAAGAATAAGTGGAAGCTGGAAACCCGGATGGGGATTCAGTTGACATCATGGTGTTCATGACCGGCTACGGCGGGATTGACGATTATGTACGCGGCAGGAAGGGATGTGCTTACCTGGGAGTCTAGGGAGGGGCGGTGTGGCTCTGGTGCCGAGTTTGGGGTGGAGTGAGAGGAGGGGGGGCTAGGATGGTCGATGCGGGGAGAGGTTGCGGTTGGGATGGTGCTACGAGATTTCTTTGGTTTTGCGACCATGGTGGAAACATAGCGGTCGGTAGATGAGGAAGGGTGGAGGACGAGATTCATTTCTCGCTTTCCGTCAGCGGACCAGAGATCTACAGTGACAAGAAAAAAGGAACAGTCTACTTCGCTACAGAAGGTGAATAGAGCGCGAGGACAGAAGGGGACGGACGTACTCGACATTGACAAGGGAGTTATCGTCACTGCGGACGACCATCTTGGCGACGGCAGCGGGGGCAAGTGGGCGACGATCCTTACGAACGAGATGATGGAGACACGTGGTATGGCCGGACGAGGAGACGCGGACATACCTTGTCGCCGAAACCGCACATCCGAGCGCGAAGCGGGTGCTGGACGACCTGGAGGGAGTAGTATCTTATGGGGGGTCAGCGCTGGGAGAGGAATGGAGAACGAGACATACTTGCGTCCCCACCACTGGCCCCAGCAGTCGAGGGGTTTGTCGTTGGTGGGTGGGTCTGCGGTGGAACGAGGGCCTGGTTTGTGAATCATGGGGGTGACTGTGGGTGTCAGAGGGAGAGGGAAGATTTTAGAGAGGGACGGGAATCAGATAAGATGAATTCTCACGTCGAGGAGAGGGGTGTCATGAGAAGTGGATCATTGAGGAGGAGGGGGGGGAGGGGGAGCAGGAGCAAGAGGGGGAGGAGGAGGAGAAGTACAACAAACGCCGCAGTCTGATCAAATCTTCTCGATCGCGTCCTCGCGCAGATCTCCAGCAGACACGTAATAATCCTCTACAGCGTGTTTTTCTACGTCTTACTTACTTATCAGATAATCCCACACTCTCATGTCGGACAACAAGCATCTCCTCCTCGACCTCATCCGTCGTGACGACAACCGTGTCTGCGCGGACTGCACGAATCCAAGCCCACAGTGGGCGTCAGGTATGCTCGTCCTTCCACACACACCCCACAAACTCATCCTCGCAGTCAGCTTCGCAGTCTTCCTCTGTCTCCAATGCGCAGGCGTGCACAGAGGTTTCGGCGTGCACATCAGGTATCTCCTTCCCCCCATCCATCACCGCACGTCCCATCATCTCTTCCCATCAGCTTCGTGAGATCCGTCTCAATGGACACCTGGCAGTCCGATCAGCTCAGACGTATGCAGGTACGCTTCCCCTTCTCACTCGCTCTCCTTGCCACACATCCTTCCCGCAGCTCGGTGGAAATGCACCCTTTAAAGAATTTATCCGCGCTTACCCACCCGAACATGCCGGGCACACCGACCCCGGCGATGCACATGCCCTTTATCACTCCTGGGCTGCAACCCAGTACCGCGAAAAGGTCCGTCCCCTGTGCTTCACCTCCATTCTCTACTCATCCACCACAAGTTGGACCACGCCTTGGTGGGAAAGCCCTGGACGCCCTCGAACCCTCCTGAGGGCCAGCCCACAACCGCCAGTCTTCCGACGCGGCCATCATCTGCTCAGGGTCTCCGCAAGTCCCGTGCTTCCGCGCGTAGTCCACCAACCAACCATGCTGCAACGACTAGCCCATTCCAGCCTTCCGGCTCTCCTCACTTCGACCCAAAGTCCGCGAATGAAGCCTTCTTTGCCGGTCTTGGTCAGGAAAATGCAGCTCGCCCCACCAACTTGCCCCCTTCTCAGGGTGGCCGTTATCAAGGTTTCGGGAATACACCTTCTCCTCCTCCGCCCTCACAGCATCCTTCGTTTAATCTCACTTCCGCTGCTACTCCATCACTAGCCGACTTTCAGGATAATCCAGCAGCCGCATTGACTAAAGGGTGGTCCCTCTTCTCCGCAGTCGTCTCTGGTGCCTCGCGTGTCGTAAACGATAATGTTATTCAGCCAGGCATGGACCGTGTAATGGATCCGAACCTGCATGCCAGTGTTCGTGGTTACGTCTCCGAGGCACAGAAACGCGCACAATTGGCCGGCCTGTCTGTCAACGAATGGTCAAAAACCCAACTGGGAGTTGACGTCGCCGATCGTGTGAACGGCGTTGTGACTACCGTCAGGGATAGAGTTGGTGCGGGTCCTGCTGCGTCTGGCTACGATCCTCTTTCACCGCACGACGAAGGGGAGACTTCTGCGCTATACGACGATACCAACGAACTCTTCCACGAGTATGCTGACATGTCATCCACCTCAAACGCGAGCAAGCCGGCCTCCGGCTCACACACGACACAAGCGCTGAGTGGTGATGTGGCCAAAAAAGAGGACGATTGGGATGAGTGGCAGGATTTCTAGATACTTATCCTTAGGGTAGAGTACATTTGAGTTCATCGGAGCAATAGCCGATGTCAAGTTCCGTACCAGCGCATCCGCGTCTTTGTTCACCTTTCGTTGTGCTCGACACATGTTGCAATTCCCGCTCTCTAGATCAACATGCCAGGCTGCAGTCTCGATCGCTAGGCGCTTCTACCATGCATCCGTCCTTCCATCCCTCATCTCGACCACCTCGCCCGAGTTCCGACAAAAGGCAGAGAGCATGGAGGTTCTCGTGTCAGATCTAAAGGCCAAGATTGCTTTGGCAAAGGAGGGCGGTGGGCCCAAGGCTCATGAACGGATGCGAAGCAAGGGCAAACGGTTGCCGAGAGAGAGGTCAGTCTCGGCCCCCATTCGCCAGCATGTCTTCACACCGGTCTAGACTGTCCTTGCTCCTGGATCCAAACACGCCCTTCCTAGAACTGTCACAACTGGCCGCCCACGATGTGTACCCAGGTGAGAACATTCCTGGCGCCGGACTTATCACCGGTATTGGGCGAGTGGCTGGGAAGGAGTGTGTCGTCGTGGTTAACGATGCTACTGTAAAGGGTGGGTCGTACTATCCCTTGACGGTGAGCAGAGTCGTACTTGACTGCTGTGGCAGGCCTGATGCCTCTTCCGTAGGTAAAGAAACATCTTCGGGCTCAAGAGATTGCTCGAGAACATGGGCTACCATGCATTTACATTGGTAGGTCCTTTCACTCGTAGCTCGGTCTCAGGCTGACTAGGTGCAGTGGAATCTGGTGGTGCTGCTCTTCCCCATCAGGCCAATGTACGCCCAGCGTCTGAGAACGTATCAATCATTCGTTAATACTACCGACGCCAGGTATTTCCGGACAAGGACCATTTCGGTCGAATTTTTTATAACATGGTTCAGTGGGATCACTGGGAGACTATCGACCAATGTTGACACACTCGTAGGCCCAAATGTCCGCACTCGGCATTCCACAGATAGCACTGGTGCACGGTATATCCGTCGCTGGTAAGCCCAAATTCAATTTCTTATTGCCCGCGTTTATGTACGTCAGGCGGTGCTTACGTGCCCGCCATGGCCGACGAGAATATAATTGTTCGTGAACAAGGGCGCATCTTTCTTGCTGGTCCTCCGCTGGTTAAAGCTGCAACGGGCGAGGAGATCGACGAGGAAGTACTGGGAGGTGGCCAAATGCATTCCAGCGAAAGTGGTGTCACCGATCATCTCGCGAGAGACGATGATCATGCGATAGCTATTGCACGAGGAATTGTCGGTGACTTGGGAATTGCAGGTGGTCAAGCTGTTGGGGTGAGTGTTGGTGGTAATACAAACTCCCGGCTCGCGTTACTAAGGATAAATTAAGCCTTCCGTTCCGCCCATAGACCCGTTATACCCCGCGTCCGAATTACACGGCATCGTTGGTACCGATCTCCGACGAACCTTTGATATACGAAATGTTATCGCACGAATCGTGGATGGTAGTCGGTTCAGGGAGTTCAAGAAGGAATACGGCTCAACAATCGTGACTGTAAGGGGATTTCACTCGAAATGGTAGTAGGGTTAACTTTCCACATCTCGCTAGGGATTTGCACATATCCACGGGTATGATGTCGGTATCATCGCCAACAATGGCATTCTCTTCTCTCCCTCGGCATTAAAGGCTACCCATTTCATCCAACTTTGTTCTCAACGAAAAATACCATTGCTTTTCCTTGTGAACGTTACTGGTGTGTTTTTTTTCATAATGGTGTGCGGCGTATATGTTAACATTGTTGCAGGCTACATGGTGGGTTCCAAGGCCGAAAGGGGAGGGATAGCAAAAGATGGCGCGAAGATGGTCCGAGCGGTGGCATGTGCAGACGTTCCAAAGTTGACTGTCATCGTCGGTGGTAGTTTTGGTGCAGGGAACTATGGTAGTCATTCCACGCACATCTCCCGACAACGAAGCTGACTTCAACGGGTAATAGGAATGGCGGGACGCGCAGTGAGTCGTATGATTATGTTCTTTTCGTGTCACCCACTCTAAAAGCGCTATAGTATTCGCCACGTTTTCTGTGGATGTGGCCTGTAAGTCCCGTGCACACTATATTTGGACCGAAAATTAACTAGGAATACATCAGAATGCGAAGGTGTCTGTCATGGGGTCGGGGCAGCTCTCACAGGTGATGTCAACCGTCTCAAGGTTCGTGTCTCTTTCGTAAATTTGTACACTCTTGATGAGGCATTGGTTAGAGACCCGAGTCAGCACTCCAGTTTGAAGGCCGAAATAGAAGCACAATCAATGGCACTCTATTCTACTGCTCGTTTGTGGGACGATGGCATCATTCAACCTACAGAAACCAGAGATGTAGTTGGGCTCGCACTTGCTCTTGGGGCCAGGAGGGGTCCAGACGGACGCACAAGAGTTGATGGGAGTTCCTCCACTTGGGAAGGATCTGAGAGAGGGTTCGGTGTCTTCCGGACGTGATTGGTAGCATCCGATCGACATTGCCGAATACAGCTATTTACTTCTAAAGAGGGCACCAAACAACACCGCATACAATGAGCTATTGTTCCAACTTGTTCCTGTACTGCCAGTCTGACATTTGGGCATTGGGGAAACACTCATCAAACAAATATGTCGGACGAGTCACTTTTGAGGAAGCTGTCTGCAGAGACGCGAACAAAACTGCGTTCAACTCAAATTCTGACATCTCTACCCGCCATAGTCTCGGAGCTTTTGCAGAATGCCATCGATGCTGGGGCGTCTCAAATTGACATCGGTGTTGACTGTGCCGAATGGACCTGCTGGGTTATGGACAACGGGTTGGGAATCATGAAGGACGGTTTGCATAAAATTGGACAGGATTCCGAACGTGGACGGTATAGTGAGCTGTTGTTTTCAATGTTTTCTCCGTTCTTTCAGGCCAACCCATGCTTTACAGGTTCTTCCAAGACTTACACCCCCACCTCACTGGAAGCAGCCTCTACCTTTGGCTTCCGAGGAGAAGGTAATGAATCAATGATTCCAAGGTCGTGACATGCATTCATATGCGTCTGTAGCTCTGGCTTCCATGGCGGATCTTTCGTGTATGGAGATTTCATCTCGTACAGCGAGATCACACGAGAGTTGGTCTGTCATTGTCAAGGTATTTTCTCCTTTGGGGTTCCTCCTAACGTGGCTGAATCCGCTCTTCCAGGCCGGAAAGTCCCTTTACATAGGTCCATCGATCCGTTGGCGAAGAGAATCCCCGGGAACTGTAGTATCAATCCGTGATGCCTTCTTCAGTGTGTGTCACAGAGTTAGCCTCGGCTAAAACGCACGTGTGGTAACAATTGAACAGCTCCCAGTTCGCCGTCAGTCTCACCCTACGCCAAGCAAGACCATTGAACTGATTCGGCAAGAACTCGAGGCATACGCACTGGTATTCCCAAACATTGCATTCTCATTTCAGAATGCAAGCAAGACCAAAGAATGCCACAACCCTCATATGTCACACATTCTCAAGATACCAAAGGTGATAGCACCCCCATTTTCAGTACCTCACTTCCATCTCACGCTTCTGTCCGATCAAGACTCGCTCCACCCTCGCGGCATTCCGATATTTCTATGGCCGTGCATTCACAGAGGCAAGTGTATTTCTGTTTTAGATTCTCGTGCGTGGTTGTCATGGAAGTCGCACTCCCCAGTGCGTGGAAGAGATAGCCACTACTTCCGGTCAACTGCAAATTGAGGGGTTTATCTCACTTGTTGGAGCATATACAAAGGTAGAACGCCTTCCATTCTATGATCGAAAATGATTCCCTTTCTGATGTCTCGACCCGATAGTCATATCAATTCTTGTGTAAGTTACATACCGTCGGTCCCTGATCTGGTCACACATTACACAAACCCCTGTCCAGATATCAATAGACATCCGATATCATTCTGTGACCTCCACCGGTTGATCGACAACCGTTTTGCCGCAAGTACGTTTGCGAAACATGTATGACAAACGTCTTTTTGTGGAACTGGGGAACCGACTGAATGAACTCTCGTCATGCAGGCATATAACGAAGGAGGGGAGACAAGCTTGCGGCCATGTCTGTACCTCGTTCCACGCCATAGGAGATAATCTCACCGAAATGTCCAGCCACACGTAGGTCTCCCCGTAAAGGAGAGAAGAAGCCGGTTTACGTCCTAAACTTGGTTATTCCCATGAAGCACATCGATAACTGCCTAGAACCCTCGAAATCAACAGTCAAACTAGATGTACGCAAGGGTCGCTTCTTCGGTTGGGCGTGATGCTGACCTTCACATACGCACTAGAATAAAAACGTTGTGACTTCCTTCTTATCGGAGACCATTCATTCATTCTTGATCCACCACAACTTTGCGCCCGATAAGAGAAAGAGCGAAAATGCCGAGGATGACAGCCCGAAGAAGAAGCGAAAGTTTGCTCCGGAGACTTCGGCTATCCTAAAGCCGCCGTCTGGTTCAGCCCAGTCTGAGAGGACTAGTGGGACGCCTAACGTATCTGTCCATATGGTACGTGCCTTGGTTCATGTGTAAATACGTCAGTCTATTTAGAAGCGACAAGGAGGTGCCTGTGGCTGATACACAAGGGACGGTCTGGGAAGATCCAACGACCGGGGAAACTTTCATCATCGATAGCTGTACGGGAAACTCCTATCCTTGGAGTGCCCGCTTCGCCGCAGACGCCGATGGGCCAATTGAGGCTAGTGCAAAGAGGCGAACATTACAAACACCCCATTTGACAGCCGAGGAAAACAAGTATAACAAGAACGACACCAGTGGAGAGCACATGCCTAATTGGCTACGAGAAGCGCTACGGGTACGTTTTTAACCCCAGGCTGTATGCCGGACTATGTCATTGAGATTATTGAAAGGCCAACAACGCCTTCGCACTCAAGGAGCCAAGGATACCCTCCTTCCCCCTATTGGTGAATCAGGACCCCGATTATCAGAGTTCTCAGCTCCAGCGTAGTTATCACACGGGTTGTCCCACACAGCGGGCGATCTCAACTTGGTGTCTTCAGCCTGGCTCGTCCGACCTTACTGCGTCTCAGATGCGTTTTCGGAAAGATGATTTACGGAACGCACAAATTATTAGTCAAGTGGACTCCAAGTTTATTGCATGCGTTGTCGGTCTGGACCACGATGATCCATCGGGTAGAGGGAGGGACAATGAGACACGCGAACACGGGCTTCCGCCGGATGGGAAAATGCTCATTTTAATCGATCAGCACGCCGCCGATGAACGTGTGCGTGTCGAACGATTTTTGAAGTCGATTTGTCGTGGTTTTCTTAGCCATCAAGAAAAAAGTGGAGGCGTGGAGACGATGCAGTTGTCTCCTCCGGTGCCCGTTTTGCTGACCAGACATGAAGCTTCCCGACTCGCGGAGCTTACGAATTTCCAGAGGGCCTTCGAATCATGGGGTTTCCGATTCTCCGGGCTCGAGGAAACCAGGTTAAGACTAGGATCTCAAACAGAATCTGACGAAGGCTATGATCAAGTCCTTGTGAGCGCCATTCCCGAAATTGTCGGGGAAAAAGTGAGTGCAGGCCGTGGCGGCGATGAGCATTCACTGAGATTAAGTCATAGTTGTTATTGGGTAGGGAAATGCAGGAACTCATCCAAGGATACATTGGTGCATTGGAGAACCGCGAACTTGAACCACGTGGATCGTCATCCCAACAAGTTTCCGCGAGTTCAGATGAGGGGACGCATTGGCTTAAGGCTCTCCGATGGTGTCCACGTGGACTCCTCGATCTGATCAATTCGAAGGCTTGCAGAGGCAAACGATCCTTATTTTCATTATGCACAAAGGCTCAGTAACTTCCCAGGTGCGGTCATGTTCAATGATCCGTTAAACACCGAACAATGCGAGCGACTGGTGAAACAACTATCGGCAACCGTTTTTCCGTTCCAGTGTGCTCACGGAAGGTACGCCCATCAGTTGGCGAATCGTTTCATTGGTTCATATGAATAGCTGATAGGCCTAATCATTACTCTCCTCTAGACCATCCCTCGTTCCCTTGACGCACCTCGTCTCAAAGAGTGGAGGAACTAAGGAGATGGGGCTAAGATGGGAAAGGATAGCTGCCCTGTGACGCTGTATGAGTAAAAGAAGTACTACATAGCTCCTCGGCCGGTATCTTCGTGCTCTTTCTACTGACACTCGGACGACGGTGAAGACACGACTGACAGACCGTCCGTGTGTAGTTGTGCGATGGGCGAAAATTCGACGATGGATGGTCGCGTGACGGCAAGCCGAGTTGAGCCGAAGGCACAACGAAGCAAGACGTCGTGACAAGGTGGCGTGCTCGAGGAACGTATAAAGAGGCGCGCGTCACTTTCATTCTCTCTTTCCTCACTCACCTTCGACGCACTGCACCTGTATTTCGCTCAACGACTCGTACGGCGCATACTTTTCTTGTTGATCATAATTCGTCGTTGGGACACACCCGACCAAGTGATACCCACCGACCAAACGCCAGCCTTTCTTGGAGAATCGACATGCCCAAGAGCGTCACCAAAGTCGTGTACAAGCCGGATACGCAATCCACGGACGAATTCATGATTGTCGTCAATCCTGCAGAGGTAATTCCCTGTGATTCGATGCTCGATAGTGATCTCTGAGGTGCATGATGCTGTAGTTCAAGAAATGGAGGTCTGGAGGTGAGCCCCTCGCGCTCTGTGGCGTTGACGTGCTTTATCGAAAAGGATCGCTGATTTGATTTCCTTCTAGACACGTAAATGCACACGTTTATTGATGAGTACCTGTGGCTGATTGCTTGTCGTTGCTCCAGGACGATCCCTCTTGCAGAAGTCGTGGATTGTGCGTGCATGTCGCTTATACGGTATCACTCACGATACCATCATCCGGTTTCTAGCATTTGAAATTTTCCATTCGACGCAGGGATCCCAAGGGTATCTAGGTCGCCCTTCGAAACAGCAGCTCGAAAACACCTTTGGAACATCCAAGGATATCGAGGTTGTTAAAGTACTGTTGGAAAAGGGCAAAGAGCAATCGGGTGAGGGGATCCATTCTGGAACTTTTAGTATGAACGCGACGAGGGGAAGCGCGGTTCTGGACAACAAGGGAAAGGGATTGTCGGGCATCTGAGCTTCACACCCATCGTTGTTCAAAAGGAGCAAGTAACGGCATTGTATTACTAGTGTAAGGACGGCGCATTCTCGGGCGTCACTCCCTGTCAACTCTTCGACCCTACCCCGGGGTGATGTCCGTGGGATGGGCCAACGAAGACAGGACACATTCCTGTCTTTGCCGTCGAGGCTTCATCGCGATCATCGTATGAACTGAGCGGCCTTTTCGAGCGCGGCAGGGAATTGTGCAGCTTGGGCACATGTACACCTCGCGGAATCTCGATCCAGCAGCGTCCAGGCATTACTGATGACGAAAGATACGGCGAAGATGTGACTGTCAGAGCAGTATGTGCAAATGTCGCGTACAAGGATCGGTAACCGATGATCATGGATCTCGAAGCCATGATTAAACAGGACATCCTGCACTCTAACGTCAGCGGTGTTTCAAACGCCCACGCGATGCCCCACCGGGGGAAAGAAGGCTCACGACAAAAGGTAAGGCATCGTCAGCACGTCAAAGGGGACCCAACATCCACAGCGACGTGGTAAGTTCACATGAGGTATTCGCTCGCCCGAACGAGACACCCGCAAAGCCGCCCTCAAGTCCGTTCCCGCCGCAAAGAGCTCGCGTCAGTGCATTACACACGACAGGGTTGCTGCTTGTCAGACTGATCAAAGACGATCATGTGTAGGCTTGCAGCGAGCGTGGGCTCGCGAAACTAGATGGTTGATCTTCCCGACTAAGCCTTTGACCAAGATTTTGGCGCTTTGGCAGCTACCAAGAACGTCGGCATTCCCTCCGTAACGAAACCTTCACCGTTGGAGAAAGTTGGTAGATCAGTTGGCTACAAGCGTCAACATCGTCAAGAAAGCCCACCCACCGACGAGAAGCTTGTGATGTTGACTCGGGTACTCCACGTGACTCATTTCTGTTATTAGATTGCTCTACATCCGATGCGCCTTGTGCCAACCCCCTCGCCCCAGAACTTGAGAGTCACCTGTTCGAGTGTGCGTCCGCGTCCGTAGATGCGATTGGTTTATCTTCCTTTTGCGCCAGGACATAGTTCATGCGCAATAGTAGCCACGGCCTGCGGAGTTGCCACGACGAACATAACGGGATACAAACGGATCGAACCGCCTCCAGAAGCGGTGGCATGTTCGTCATCTGGCCTTACGACAGCGCTCTAGAGGATGTCAAGGAGCTCACCCTGGGTATAAGGGGGAGAAGAACAACCAACTGCGAGGTCGTTCTGAGAGGAAGTTGTGTTTGTAAGAACTAGTGGTTCGTTCGGGGAAAATCAAAGAAACGTACATCGCGAGCATGATCGTCGATCGTGGTAACATGGGCCTTGCCACTCATAATCGAGGTCCTCTGACCTGGCATCTGCAAAGGCAGCCAAGGATTGATATGCTGTGAGATTGTCCGATTGCCCTATCCTGTCCAAGGGCTGAATCCTCTGATAATGATTCAAAGCCGCAGCGGCGGAGGAAAACTACGAGTTGACGTCACGTGAACGCATCCAACATCCCCTCGACATCGCCCACAGACACGCACGACCCCCACATGGACCGTCCTCAAATTCAGAGTATAAAGTGTGTTTTGTCATGCCAGAGCTCACCGTCCTGACACGGCTGATACGACAGCGGTCAAAAACGTGCCAGCGGGGATGCCATCGTGTCTGATACCCGTACCTCTTCCTCGCTTTCCCCTGCACCGGACGACCACCCTGCGCCCAGGGTAAAGAAGCGTACGTGCGCGCAACCAAACGCTCTATCCTCACTTGATTGCATTCATAGCAAAACGTGCCGAAACGCGGCCCTGTCCAGCCTGCTCCGAGCTCATCCCCATCCGACTCCTCGCAGCGCACGCCGAGCTTGAAATGCAGCGCGTCGAGGACATCATCAAACACATTGGCGACACCGAAGTACTCGCGGAAGTGGACAATCTCGAGGAGGGGTGCGTGTTCTGCCATCTTTTTCCGCATATCCAACGCTTATCATTGTCCTTGGTAAGCCCCAGTAACAAACGGCGCTCGGCTCTCAAAGCACGCCGGTCTCTCACCGCTCTCCAACCATTGCCTCGTATCCGCGCGTCGTCTACGGCTCCATCCATGATTCGTATCACGGCCACGACTCCCACCGCAGTAGAACACACAATCGGATACATTACGCGCCGTCGCAAGGCAAGGCATGCCCGGCTCAAGGAGCTCACCAAGGAGGAGGCATCCTGGCTTGCATGGCACGGCGATGTCAACCCAGAAGGAGAAACCGCAGAGACCATCTGCCCCGTGTGCTCGCAACCCACTCGGGGTGATAGAGATGTCGTAGAGGCACATGTCGATTCATGTCTTGCATACGAGAGTCGCCGTGTCGAGGTCGAACGTGAACGCGAACGAGTGGATGGACTCGTGCACGCGAGCGAGAACGCAGACGTGGACGTGGACGGCAATACGGGTTGGGATGTAGTGGAAGATGGGAGCGTCCGTACCCGAGTCATCACAAATGCGAATTTGAGGGGGACTGGAATACACGTTCTCCCATCGACGACGGATACGGAGGATGACATTGACATTGACGGGACGGACGACGCGGTGTACGGGAATGCCCAGTTCGGGGAGGTGGACGTCCTAAGGGTGGAGTTGGAGGCGGAGGGGGATATGGATCGGGTTGAAAACGTTGGCCAACGATCAAATAACGACCGACAAACTCAGGACACTGTCCTTATCGATGCTGGTCCGCTGTCACAACCCCGGGCTATGGATGAAGACATGGGTCAATTAGACTCGGCTATCCTGGCTGCACGCTCACGGGGGGACAACCTTGCGCTCATAGCAGCTCTGGAAGCCAAGTTGAACGCCATTGTGTGTCCTGTTCCCCTTGTCATCCTCTCTACTCATATTTTCCTGGTTAGCCTGCACCGACCACTTGTCGCATTTGTCTATCACCGCATGTCGACCCGACAGTATCAACGGGGTGTTGGCACACATGTTGTGCGACATGCTGGCTTAGGTGTCTTGGTACAACCAAACTCTGCCCGATGTGCCAGCGGATTACGGGGGCGTCTGAACTGAGGAGAGTGTATCTGTAGTGGATGCGTGCCATTTCGTTTGTACGTTATTCTAATGCTAGTATTTAATCCGTTCAGCAAGGTGACCTGGAGAAGAAGATCGTTCAACACGAAGAAAGCGCAAACGGAGCAAAGGGGCAAAAGACGGTGCTCATATCTGGCCTTGTCTTTCGACACAACGCCCTTGTCCCAACCAAGCCCGGGGCGGTTAAACAACGAAGGTCATTCAGGGCCCGGTTGACAGCGCACACTAGTGGGAGCGCTGAGAAGGACCACCACGGTGTTTGAATCGTTGCACGAGAGATTCAGTGGGACGAAAGAGACTCACCACGAGTGTTATACACGATCCACAGTTCACGCAAAAGGGGAGAGTGAGGAGTGAATGCATTTTGGCGAGAATTATAGAATACACGTGTGCATATAGTCTAGGCCAAGTGCGACACTTGACGGGGTCACGCGAGTGGGCTTATGAGTCTGCTCAAAGGATGAGCGGAGTGGCGAAAAGAAGTGTCAGAGACAAACTTGATGAACATGGGTTGAGGTGAGCTCCTCGTGTAGCCAATGTATATGATCATTGGAATCCAGCCGTAGTGCAACACGGTCTGGCCAGTCAGTCAGTTGGATTGTCGTGCCGACACAAACAAGACGTACACGGCCGAACTCGACGAGTTTGAGAATGCGTTCCTGTTGGACTTGAGCGCTGGGTGAACGAGGTGAGGAGAAGAACGGACCTTTGTGTCTTCGGAAGGCATCACACAAGTAGAAAAACAAGCTGAATTATAACTCCGCTGTCGAACGTTTCTGATAACGATGCCGCTGGGCCCGCCCTCGTCTGCGATTTTCATCCAAAACCCATCGCACGTACTCCCCGACGCCAACCCGTAAGTCCTCGTCCTCGTCCTCGTCGCCCCAGACGTCGCTAATGCGCCCCGAACAGACCGCGCCCGACATCGCTGACGATCCACCCGACCGCCCTCTTCTCCATCCTCGACCACTACCTCCGTCGCACAGGCGTACAACACCGCGTCATCGGCACTCTTCTCGGCACGCGCACACCCTCCCCCGCGTCCCCCACATCCTCACCCACCACCGTCAACGTCACCCATGCCTTCGCTGTCCTACACTCGGAATCAGAGGAACAGGTCGCCGTCGATGGCGACTACCACCGTGCCATGTATGAGATGTTCCTCAAGGGTCGTGGTGAATCTATCGTACCCTCTGGCACAGCCAGCGCAGGCGTTGGTGTAGGTCCCCAGGGCAAGGAGGGTCTCAGCATCGTCGGGTGGTATGCTACGGGAAGCAGCCAGGGTGGCCAGGCTGGCTTGGGTACCTTCTCTGCCCTCATTCAAAACTTTTACGAACAGGAGACTGCGCCTTTCCCGGCCGTGCACGTCGCACTCGACACCGGGACAGAAGAAGGTGTTGGTGCAGGCGTGCGGGCATACGTCAGGTCAGCCATTCTTCCGCGTTCCATGTTCTACTCTCCGATCTAATACGGTGCAGTTCCCCAGTGGGGGTATATTCAAAACCAGAGAATTGTGTATTCGTGCCCATTCTTTGTGAACTCAAATTTCACGAGTCTGAACGCTCAGGACGTGAGTCGTGTCAACTCAATCCCCTTGTATCACTGATGCACGCTGTCGTAGTCGATCTCCTCCTCTCCTCTTCTCCTACTTCATCAAATGCTCCCCTCCCTACATCGCCTCTTCCCGCTCTGCAAACAGCTCTCGTGAACACGTCCAACGCACTCAATCGTGTGCTTGCACATGTCCAAGCCATCCTTCGCGGAGAGGTTCCCCCAGATCCTGCACTCGGGAAGTACTTGTGGGACGTGCTTGGCACCGCATCCGACGATGAAGGTGGTTGGGCAACAGCACTGCAAGATAATGTCATGGTATCATATTTGGCCAACTTGGTGAGAGGCCAGGCCGAGGTTGCCGCAAGGTTGGCATTGGCTGGTGGGGGATGAATGTGATCTCCAAAATGTAAAAAATCTAGCGCATCCTGCGCACTGGCCAGGGGTGACAAGCAATAATTCAGAGAAGCACGTTACACGGATTTCGAGCAAGTGCGAGCATTGTGTGCACAAGGATGGATCAAAGCTTTGATGCTCGACAACTCTTTGAAAAGCTCGGCCCCTGCTTTCCATGAATCGGGATTGTACGCGAATCGCATTTCTGCTCACAGCTTGCTCGTCCTTCGAGGTCCTAGATCTCGGTGTCCTTGAGTGAAAAAAAAAATGGCAGCAGTGGACGTGACGCACATCACTAGCTATTAAATATCCTTGAGTGTTGTAGATCATGTCTCATGGTGAGGATTTCTCCTAATGGCCAAGTGTTTGCCACCCCGTTCTGAGGCGATTTGTCCGTGTCACTGTGATCGCTTGGACTGGTGATGAAGACCGCAGAGGTGATGGTACTGCATTGGGCGACAAAGTCATCGATCAAGGGGCGTATGTCGCGCAGCAAGAGCTGCTGGGCAAGATAGGGACCGATAATGTTCATCCGCACTGCAGCTGACAAGAGGGAGCGAGCGTGGAGAAAGAGAGCGAGGCGCTGGGCACGACCTGGCTAGATGGGCAAGGGATGGTCGGATAAAACGGGATACGCACCGAGCGAGAGCTGGAGTGCGCCCGTGAGCACACCCCAACAGACCGGAAGATGGCCGTGTGTGTGGCCGCATCGCACGGCAAACTTGAGCTGGCCGACGAGAGAGGCGACTGGGTGTGAGCTGGGGGACGAGGATGGTG
This sequence comes from Sutorius aff. eximius, assembly GCA_038088915.1. NCBI lineage: Eukaryota > Fungi > Basidiomycota > Agaricomycetes > Boletales > Boletaceae > Sutorius > Sutorius aff. eximius. The sequence goes on from JBBPJV010000086.1 coordinate 47,618, forward strand.
GTGCTAAGGCTTTGGAGTAAAGCGTCAAAAGGGCGACACCTTGGGAGGTGGAGGCACGACGTGCGACGTGGTTGAGCGTGATGGACTCGTAGAATGCATCAAGAGAGACGAGCGCTGCAAGAGGGTCCTGTGTATCGATGGGCTCTGCGAGGGGTGCTACGATGCGATGTGCATCTGAGACAACGGGGAGAGCAGTGTGGGCGTACGAGTGGAGACTGTGGTGGATAAAGGCAAGGAGGGCTGCGCTATGTGGGTGTGCGATGAATCCATGAGTTGTGAAGGACTCGAGACCGGAAGATGCGACGAACGAGCCAGTCGGGAGATTCGAGTCGGCAAGGAGGAGGAGCACATACTCGTCCATGGCAGAGTCGGCCCGGATCAACCGCCATATTCGGAACTCACTCGCGATATCAACGTCGACGAAGACGACGACGACGACGAGGGGGACG